>OY757014.1:100843123-101001056 GCA_963580285.1 Lucinisca nassula
TCGATTTCCTTACGTTAGACGGTGTAACGTCATATTCTCGCATCGAAAACGTTAGAAAAGGATATAAATGCGTGTATTTCAGTCGATACTTTTTGCGGGGTTGCTTCTAACAATGGCCAATTTGTGAGATTCTGAAGGAAACAACAACATTATTGCCGATTTTCAGCGTGTTAGAATCAAAATAGATCAGCTCAAGTCTGTGATTTGTTGAGTAATAATTCACAGTTTGTCGGTCAGTTGTAAGTAGACAAATCACGTGCGCTACGCGCTCTTGATTTGATCTACTTTACAACTGACCTCCAAACTGAGATGTATTACTCAGCAAATCACAGTTAGAGCTGATCTAGTTCTTAAATATTATTTTCGTAAGACTTGACATATGGGAAATATTGTCTTTGTGATTTTTTGGTTCACCTGAGTCTAGGTCTAAAGGACACTACCACGGCGTCCTTCGTCGTATAACATCCACCATTTCAATGATGCATAATTACTCCGGCCGTCTGACCAATCAAGATCGAAGTTTAGATGTAGCATCATTAGATAGGAAGTAAGTCTGTCTCAGGTTTTGGGGCATGTCCGATTAAGACTACGGTAACCAAATTAATAGCTTCCATAGACTTAACATAGGAATTTATCAGTCACCCCTGTATTAATTGCATTGCAGCACATTTACCTAATAAACATATGCTATCTCAGGACAAGAGGGCTTTATCAGGTCAAGGTGAAATTGTACTTTTATGATGAACCGCGCCACTAGACAAAATGTCAAAAATGTTAGTATTACTGGACAAAATTGAAAAATTACTTGAAAAAATATGATAGGCAAAAATAATGTCACCTGGTACAAACTATATTAACCTGCGGAATATTCGGATTCCTTGAGGACCATCGATAACTTATTGTAAATTGCTATTTTAAAGAGTGTGCAAGGGGGTAAACTGATAAATAGAATAGCAGATTCGTGTCATTTGATATCAAGTTTATCAGGCTCGGCTTCGAGAACGCATGCAGAATCGCTCGGCAAGCCTCGCGATTCTACAAGCATTCTCGAAGCCTTGCCTGATAAACTTGATATCAAAGACACTCGCCTGGTATTCACTATATATAGTCTGCGTGATAGCAACACTGTCTCCTTAAACCAGCTTCAGACTTGCAGGAAACTAGGGCAAAATAAAAGTTAAAGCAATCATACGAAATCGATACAATTACTCTCAGCTCTCATCAGAGACACCCAAGGGAAAGAAACACAAACATGAAATAACTAGAACCTAATGCAAACATCAATAGGGGAAAGTCAAAAGGACAGTTACCTTCACACAAAACGGCCAACTGGCCATCCAGAATAAAACAACAACAGCGTCACACACATACACCCAAAGACAAGCCACAACAAAAAAAAGCGTGACAAACTGCCCTGGAACGGTCAGGGAAACGAACCCCGACGGGGGGGGGGGGTGCGAAACCAACTCCACGTGGCCACTATCCCCACCCCCACTTCCGTCGCGATATAGACAAACACATTTTGTTCAGGCCTCCTAACTCATCAGTACAATATCTCTGTGAACGCAAAAATCAAACAACCACAGAGATGAAAAGACGATGAGGACTCGACAGCAAGAAACCACTGAAATGCTGGAGCAAAAGAAAACCAACAGTTAGACTCCGATAGGCCCGACTGCGACACACACACATACACACACAAAAAGGCAAGCCACAACAAAAACAAAGCGCGACAAATCGCCCTGGAACGGCCAAGGAATCGAACCCCGACGAGGGGCGGGCGAAACCGACTTCACTTGGCCATAATCCCCACCCCCACTTCCGTCGCGATATAGATAAACAATTTTTGTTCATGCCTCCTAACTCATCAGTGCAATATCTCTGTGAACGTAAAATCAAACAACCACAGAGATGAAACAACGGTGAGGACTCGACAGCAAGAAACCACTGAAATGCTGGAGCAAAAGAAAACCAACAGTTAGACTCCGATGGGCCCGACCAGAGACAGAGCATCAGGCACCAACATACATTACATAAAATTAAGTTCTCTCGAATTCTCAGTAAGTTTTTACGCTGGAACCATCACAGAATCTGAGGCCTGACCCACCAGCGTGCAATTAAAGAGGGAAGCAAAGTTCACAACCGTGATCGGGTTAACTGCCATGCATGTAGTCTGTCGTATAACATTTACGTTGTATGTCGTATAACATTTCCGTTGTACCCAATATTTTTATATTGAGGAATGATTTTACGAAATTGGATGCTGGAGTCATTGCAATTATATATTTTGTTTTCTGAATTTACATACTAAGTCACCTAAAATTCGGGTTTCGATAGTACTTATTGCACAAGAGATTTAAGTCCAACATTGAATTTTGAAATTAAATCCGTCTATAATGACGTCTATAGATTTTTGGAAAGGCTTTACCGATAACCCTGATTAAGAAGTTTAGCAGTTAACAATTTATTACGAGTTTTGAAGTCAGTTACATGAGTAGACACTCTGGCAAATCGAACATCACCATCCAAGAAAGGAAAATTTACAATCTCAGATTCAAAATAATCGCGTTTATCATAAATTTAGCAATAAACAAATCCATCTACAATAGATAGATGTAAATCCAAAAAGGGGGCCTCGGTTTCAGAAGAATTTGCTTATATGACTGAAGTTCAGTTGGGGGAGGGGGGCAATTTGACTGATCAAATGATTCAAGGGGGTAAGAATTATATAGGCATGTTTCCATGATGTTTCGTAACGCTCTTTCGCCTACTGATTTGTTGCAGATTTAGTCACTGTAGATTTCCACTGTCTATATAGGCGTGCTGTGTTTGAATTATGAGGTGATAAATAGTCAACCCTCGTACCCACGTCCAATACAGATGCATGCATACTTACATGACAACAAATTGATCTGCATGGAAAAATCCTATCCAAAAGGTGACCCATGACAACAGCGTGGTATATGCCAGCGGGGTATATGCCTGAATCAAACAACAACAAACTCGCATTATAGCAGCTAGATAACTAAGGTATGAGCTAATAATGATGTCTCTGATGACAGCTAACCGAGACACTGGCTGGTCTAAATATATTTCCGCATGCATCACGAAAACGAGCCCATATAATTCTGACCCCCTTGAACCCCACTTTTATCTAATAAAACTGGGGTTTGCAGGGGTAAACCTTATTTTTGTTATTTCTGCCCTGAAATATAGAGTGTGGGTACTCGTTAGAACCGCCTCATCGAGGCGGTTCTAACGAGTACCCACGTTCTATATTATTTTGAGTAGAATTAGAAAAATATCACAATTTTTCATCATAAATTTTTCATTTTTACGGCGGTAAAATGCACAGCGTATTTGTATACTCAATAGGCGTGTTTTCATAATGATGCGACTGATATTGTTTTCTCATTGCAGCGTTAAGCAAGGCCTGTGACGCAATCATTCATAAACCTGCTGGTAGGATTAGCCCTCCTGATTACGACAATGATGGTCTTTATGATTTTAATGTTCACTGCTTGTGGGTTGTTGAGGGGGACGTGAACCAGTATATAATGTTTCAGCTTGTTTCTATTGACATGGAATATTCAAATGAATGCCAAAAGGATATGCTGGAGGTAAGATGAAGTTGTAATAGACGCCTAGGAAAAAAGGCACACTAAGGAAAGAAATATGGGATTCACTGGATGACTAAAAAAGAAGTAGAGGCAATGATCTGGAATCGATACAATTAACCCACAGCTCCCATCAGAGAAACCAAAGGGAAAGAAATACAAACATGAAGCAACAGACCCAACGCAAACACCAACAGCGGAAAGCAAAAAGGACAGTTGCTTTCCCACAAAATGGTCAAAAGGCTATCCAAAATAAAACAATATAAATTGATTAAGCGACACAAACAACTAAAGACAAACCATAAAAAAATAATAATAATCCGCGGCAGAAGAACCGCCTTGGAACGGTCAGTGGAAACGAATTCCACTGGGGGGCTTAAATCGATTTGACGCGGCCACAATCCTCGCCCCTTAATTCCGTCGCGATTAAGACAAATAATTTGTTCACCGAGATGAAACAACGGTGAGGACTCGACAGCAAGAAACAACAAAAATGCTGGAGCGAAAGACAACCAACAGTTAGACTCCGATGGGCCCGACCGGAGGCAGAGCATCAGGTACCAACCAACATAAGACTTTACGTTGGAACAAAGTTGTCAACCGTGATTGGATAAATTATCATGCATGCAGTCTGTCATATAACATTTATGTTGTACCCAATATTTTTATATCGAAGAATGATTATACGAAATTGGGTGCTGAAGTCATTGCGGTTATAAATTTTTCTAAATTTGTATAAGTCACCATAAAATTCAAGTCTTTTCATAAGCATCACAATCGAAAACACATCCCTGCGAACTAAGGCATCCTTACAGACGGAAAAAAAAAAACGGTTAATTTTCTGAAAAAAAATATAAAAAAATAAACTATGTGATATTTTGTCTTATTTTCACCACAAACATAGATAATGGATGCTTTTATGAAACGCTTCAATGGGGCGATTCTGAAGTTTTCTCACAACAAATGTCTTTGAGCAAAAAATGTATACCTTTTTTATCGTCAGATTTTTCTGTATAAAAAGTAGTTTACAGGGATGTTCATATTAAACGAACTTGTTTTCGTTATTAGAACCTGTAGTTTACAAGGCTGTTTATGGCCAGCCATTCATCACGAAAACACGCCTATATAATTCTGACCAATTGAACCCCACTTTTATATAGTAAAAACCTGGGGTTTAAGGGGGTATACATTATTTTTCTTAATTCTGCTCAAAAAGATAGATTGTGGGTACGTGAAAGAACCGTTTGGTCGAGGCGGATCTATCGAGTCCCCGCAATCTATGTTTTGAGCAGACATAAGAACAATATCACAAATTTTTCATCTTAAAATTTCTAATTTTTAGCCCAAAACTTGGCACCTTATTTGTAGAAACACGATACTTCAAATAAATATTGAAAATCTAATGACCAAAACATGAAATTTTCCGATAAAGAATTCAGATATATTTTATATATCTGATGCATTATCAAAACACACCTCATTACGAAAACACGCCTATACAAATACATTGTTAACTTTACCGACGAAAAAACGAAAATTTTAGGATGAAAAATTGTGATATGTTTCTTATTTCTGCTCAAAATATAGATTGTGGATACTCGTTAGAACCGCCTCATTGAGGCGGTTCTAACGAGTACCCACACTCTATAATTTAGAGCAGAAATAAGCAAAATAAGGTTTACCCTTGTTAACCCCAGTTATACTATATAAAAGTGGGGTTCAGAGGGGTCAAAATTATATAGTCGTTCTTTTCGTGATGTAAAGAAATGCATTTTAAACAATACCACCGAAAAAACACGTAACTTTTCAGATAAAAAATTGTGATATTTTTCTTATTTCTGCTCAAAATATAGAGTGTGGGCTCACGTTAGAACCGCTTCGTCGAGGCGGTTTTAACTAGTACACATAATCTATATTTCAGAGCAGGAATTAGAAAAATATCACAAAATAAGGTTTACCCCTGTAAACCCCAGTATTATTACACAAAAGTGGGGTTCAAGGGGGTCAAACTTATATAGGCGTGTTTTCTTGATGGATTATGCGAACTCTTATACGCCCCCGATGAGCAGAAATAAGAAAAAATAATGTAGACCCCTATAAACCCAAGTTTTACAATATGAAAGCGGAGTTAGGGGGGGGGGGTGTCAAAACTATATAGGCGTGTTTTTCTGATAATTGTGCGCTGGTAAGGTATACTTTTATTTCTTATAATTAAAAGTGGCTTATGATGTCAAGCAAAGGATACAGTAATAAACAAGAGGGCCAAGGTTGCCCTGCATCGCTCACCTGTGCATCCGATATTCAATAGCGATATTTAGAAAAATACAAATTGTGAAAATGGAAGTGAATGATCAGGAATCGATACAATTAACCCACAGCTCCTATCAGAGACACCAAAGGGAAAGAAACACAAACATTAAACAACAGACTCTAGTGGAAACATAAATAGCGGAAATAAAAGTACAGTTACTTTCCCACATAATGGCCAGTTGGCTATCCAAAAGAAAATAATATAAGCGATACAAACACTCAAAGACAAACCATAACAAAAATAAACTGCGACAGAAGAACCGACTTGGAACGGTCAGTGAAACGAATTCCACTTGGGGGCTTAAATCGACTTTACATGGCAACAATCCTCGCTCTTACTTCCGTCGCGATTTAGACAAATAATTTGTTTAGTCCGCATGAAGACCTCCTAACTCATCAGGGCAACATCTCCGTTAACACAAAAACTCAAACATCCACAGATATGAAACAACGGTGAGGACTCGACAGCAAGAAACCACTGAAATGCTGGATGAAAAGAAAACCAACAGTTAGACTCCGACTGGCCCTACCAGAGAGACAGAGCATCATGCACCAGCCAACATTACATAGAATTAGATACTCTCTAATTCTCAGTAAGCCTTTACGCTAAAACCATCATAGAATCTGAGGACTTACCCACCGGCGTGCAATTAGAGGGGATCGCAAAGTTGTCAGCCGTGATTTGGTTAACTACCATGCATGCAGTCTGTCGTGTAACATATATGTTGTACCCATTTGTTATATCGAAGAATGATTTTACGAAAGTGGGTGCGGAAGTCATTGCGGTTATATATTCTTCTGAATTTATCACCATAAAATTAAGTCACCATAAAATTCGGGTTCCAATAGACCTTGTTGCAGAAGAGATTTAAGTCCAATATTGAGTTTTGAAATTAAACCAGAATGACGTCTATAAAAAATTTAAAAAGCTTTGCGTAGTTTATGGTATCGATAACCTTGATTAAGAAGTTTAGCAGTTAACAATTTATTATAAGTAATAAAGTTAGTTACATGTCTAAACACTCTAGAAAATCGAATTAATTGCGATTAAAAGACGCCATAGGATGGCGCACGAGGAACATCACTATCCCAAGAAGGAAAATTTACAATCTCAAAAAATCAAAGTCATCGCGGTTATCATAAATTTTGCATGAAACAAACCCATCTACAATAGATAGACAAATGTGGTCATCAACTAAAGCCCTCTGTACAGCTAAAGGCTGCAGTTCAAATGCCTTATTACCTCCAAGTTCTTGCTGAAGAGTGTTAACATAGTGAAGCCGTCAAACAACGACACATTGTTAGCGGCCTTATCTGCTGGTCCAAAAACAAACTTCTTATGAAATTCTTGAACACCTAGTTTAAGGTGACGTATATACGTCCTATGTTTAGGAGGTAATCATTTCGTATTTTGAGAATAAAAAGAAATACGCTGGTTCACTAGTTTCAGAATGCTAAGTTTCCATTCTTTAAGAGCTTTATGCTCAACATAATCTCGTTTACACTATCGATTACCAAATTCATTCAAGGCACAGCGATTTCATCTCTACACTTATAGAAATCCATTTTAGAAGGAAATCGATATTTCGGGCCTTTAGAAATTATATTTCGTACTCTAGAATCAGGAAAACAGGCAAGACATCTTTGTTTACCTGATTGATAAAGATATCTTCATAGAACCAGGGTTGTCAGTATAGTTGTACATCAAACGAATCAGTTAAACTCTTAAGGATGAAATCTTGAAGTACATGTTGTATTGTATACATAACACTTATTTGAATCCATGCAGTTATTCTTTGTTCATGATGTAAACATAATTTGACAAAGACATCAGTATCTCTAGATATGATTTCCTTTTGCCAGAGTGGTTAACAACAGTATTGCATAATATGACAGAATTTACATAAAGAGACACAGCTTATCTGAAATAGATGCTTATATAACAAAAGAGAGGGACCAAAGTTCAAGAGTCGGGCCATTTGTTGCCCAAGGATATAATTTGAACAATCTTGGAAGAGGTCCACTAGATAAAGCTTCATACGGAATATCAAAGACCTCGGCCTTGTGGTTTCAGAGAAGAAGTTTTTGAGGTTTTCCCTATATAAGTAAATGTAAAACATGTACGACCCGAGGTGGGGGTGCATTTTGGCACTCAGGCAATTATTTGAACAATCTTGGTAGAGGTCCCATAGATGAGATCCTAGGTAGAGGTCCCCTACCAAACACCAAAGACCTGGGCTTTCTGGTGTCAGACAAGAAGATTTTTTAACGGTTTTCCCTATACATGTCTATGTAAAAATGTTGGTCGCGGGCTGGGGTCTATTTAGGTCCCAATGCTATAATTCGAACATTTTGGCAGAGGTCCACTGGACTAGGCTTCATACCAAATATCAGAGATCTGGGCCTTCTGTTTCAGAAAAGAAGATTTTTAAATGTTTTAACTAGCTATGTATAACATGTGTTCGGGGCCATTTTTGGCCCCAAAGCAATAATTTATAAAACCTTGGTAAAGGTCCACTAGCTTCATACAATTCATACAAATTTCAGTGACCTGGGCCTTGTTGTTTCAGAAAAGAAGTTTTTAAGGTTTTCCCTATACACGTCTATGTTAAACTTGTGGGACCTTGGTACAGGTCCACTAGACAAAGCATCATACCAAATATCAAAAACATGGCGTTCTGGTTTCAGGCAAGAATATTTGTAAAGGTTTTCCAAATACTATTATATGTAAAACATTGGGCCCTGGAGCGGGGCCATTTTCAGTTCGAAGGCTATAATTTGAACATTCTTTGTAGAGGTCTACTAAACGAGGCTTCATTTACTTTGCCTGTACTTCTATTTTTCATACCAAATATCAAAGACCCGGGCCTTCTGGTTTCAGACAAGAAGATTTTAAAGGTTTTTTCCTATATAGAATAGAAGCAATGATCAGGAATCGATTCAGCTAACCCACAGCATTCATCAGAGACACCAAAGGGACAGAACCACGGGCAGGAAATAACTAAACCCTAATAGAAACACCAATAGGGGAAAGCCAAAAGCATAGTTACTTCCCCTCAAAATGGCCAATCGGCTATCCGAAACAAATAAATAAAAAAATAAAAAGAAATAAAAAAAGCGGTACACACACTCAAAGACAAAGTCTATCTAAAGCATGTAGGACCCGGGGCTTTACTATCTTTGGCCCCAACGCTATTATTTGAACAATCGTGGTAGTGAGTTCACTAGATATTCATGCCAAATATCAAAGACCTGAGCGTTCTGGTTTCAGACAAGAAGTTTTCACAAATTTTCGCTGTACAAGTATATGTTAAACATATTGGCCCCGGAACGTTGCAATGTTTGGTCCCAATGCTATAATTTGGACAATCTTGATAGAGGGAAGTCTTCACAAATTTTCGCTGTACAAGTATATGTTAAACATACTGGCCCCGGGACGTTGCACTGTTTGGCCCCAATGCTATAATTTGGACAATCTTGATAGAGGTTCACTAGACGAAGCTTCATACCGAATATAAAAGGTTTCAAGCACGGAGATATTAAATGGTTTTCCCAATATAAGTCTATGAACAAGAGGACCAGGATGGTCCTATATCGCTTACCTGAGGGAGGAGACTTTTCAAACCTAGAGACTTTCAACATAATAATAGAGAGAATTACTCAGGAAAAGCCATAACAGCAATCTCCAGCAATGTATTGACATGAACACACAACCGTAATTTGCACAAACATACGAGAGCGAGTCAATAAAAAGCCAGTCTAACTTATTTCTGTGTGAGATCTATCTTTTCTTTTTCCATGTAATTGCCCTCTAGAAAGATATACTTTGACAAACCCTGTTCCAGTGCCATCAGCCCAGAACTTAAGAAGCTACGGTCCTTGTTCTCGACCCACACCTCAACTTCCTCACGACTTCTTCGTTGGACCGGAAATGACGTCCACGGACATCCTTGTTCAAGTTTGCAATATGAAATAGTCGCTAGGAGCTATATCCAGAGAATAGGCGGGTTGCGGTATTAGCTCGTACCCATTCCGCTCCACAGCATCCACTGTAATTTTGTGTGGACTCTTTCCATTATCCTGTTAGGGCAGAAATCCTTTGGAGTGTTTACATGCTAGAGAACCACTGTACACGAAATTTTCAGTAGTCGCGCGTTGCCTAGTCAAAGAGTGCGGATTTTTTTTACATTTTGCTGTTGGTCTGGATAGAAAAAAAGGTGTGTACTTCCAAATAATTTATTTATGGAAGGGGCTTTCGCATATTACTGTCACTTACATATCCAATTTTATATTTACCTAATGACAGACCTGTAACCCAAGTGATAGTTCATTATGCGTCCGATTTATGCCAGCATGTGATTTTATTTTATGAAAAAAAAGGTTAAAAATCACACGTGGTTCTTTTTTGAGATAATCTGGAACACATTATCAATAAAGAAGAATTGAACATATCGGTACTTACAATGTGGACAAGTTCGAAACTATCAGGTTGTACATTTTGCAAGTTATTTGAGATTTTCGTACTGTACACACTGTAATAAATGTTGCGTGCACTGGCCCAGTGATCGGGACGTCTCTGTACGCAATTGTCAAGTTTGGTCAAAAGAGCAGTGTACCCATAAGACGCGTGATTTCTATTCAGCATTCGTGACAGAATACCCCGCAGTATCTGAAATTTTGACCGATATGTTTGACTAAGACGTAATTAGCTGATATTTTAACATGCTATTCTTCAATTTGTAACTTCAATTATGAAGGAAATAATGAAGTATTCACACTTAATAACACTTGCCCGATGTTTGAACGATTTGGCCAGAACGATTTGGATATGTACATGTAGCTCAATCGGATGCGCGTCTGAATGGTGATCTGGAGGTCGCGGGTTCGATACCTGCCGTGGTCGGCAACTTACTTTCGTGAAGATTGATCATGTAATCTTTTCTACGGTCCTTCTCTCACTTCCACTGATTCAAGAAGGGCAGTTGTCAGTTTCTGGTTAAGCCTGTCCAGTAAAATTGTGGGTAGGTAAATTGAGCGGATAAAATGACCTTAATAGTCTTGACTAGGCCGTCAAACCCGAATACAAACAAACAAACAAATTGAACGATTTCTGGTCGCAGAGTCTTAATTGTAGGTTTTGTCATGCCCTGGCTCATATAGTAAAATGGGGTTTAAGGGGGTATATATTATTTTTCTTCTTTCTGCTCAAAAACGTAGCTTGTGGGTAATCGATAGAACCGACTCGTTGAGGCGGTTCAATCGTGACCCCGCAATGTATGATTTGAGGAAAAAAAAAGAAAAATTGCAGAATTTTTACAGAAATCTTTTCAGTTTTTGGTGGTAAGTGGTAAAATTTTCAATACATTTTTTAGGCGTGTTTTAGTGATGTGAACAAAGGTAATAAATACGTTTGCAAATGATCTGAAACCTAATGGAGCGCGATAGCTCAGTGGTATGTGCACTGACCTTCTATGCGTGAAGTTCCGGTTCGATTCCCGGCAGCAGTTGTAAAGTCGCGGGCCGTCAGAAAATGTGTTTTGCAGGAATGAATCCTTCAACGTGCATCGCCCTTCCGAATGAGGCATTTGACTGGAGGTTCCCTGTGGCTCTTTGCACGTTGAAGATACCTATCGTAATTACGTGATCACACTGGTAAAGGCAAGCGCGCAGGGTAAAGAACAAACGCATAGGATAAAGAAATTTTTCTGCTCAGGATGAGGAAGAAAATGGCGGAATCGGCATCGCATTTGGAGGTTTGTTGTTGTTCTAGATCTCGTGCTATGGTTACTTATCAATATGGTTGCTCGCATTAGCTTCACGGAAGACACATAAATTCACAAATTTTTCTTCGATGGTCCGAATTCGACAGTTACAGTCAGTCAAACGGAGAACCGGACACAGTAGAGCTACTCGACCACGAAATCTGATTATTTTACATGAAACGCTCTTCTGGGAAGATGGCATGCACTTTTTGGAGCGTAGCTCTTGCAGCGTAGCTCCAGTGAAATGAGAAGTAATTTCGGCACTACTTGTACCGTTACTGCGTATGACCTAATCACCATTGAGAAAATAGAGCCCCGTGTTAACATAGTAGATTATTACGCCACGCGGTATCTTCTTATAGACTGCTTCATAGACCACCTATTTCAAACGGAATAGATGAATATTTTTAATAGATGAACTGTGTAGCAGTCTTATCTTTTTATAGTTCAGTTCATGTAACCCAGTTTACAGCCCATTTTGTACCGTAAAATCCCAAACCTGGCAACTAGTAAACAGGACAAACCCAGATCAGATACCACAGAATGCGGAGTCTCATTATGACCTACACTGCATACTTACAAAAGGTTCAGCCATTTTTGCCAAATATTTCGTGAAAGCCACAACCTGTCATCCCTGATTTTAAAATGAACTCATTCCATACTGATATAAGGTTGAGGATTCCATTGTTTAAAATGTGTTAAAAGTACGCAGTGTGGGTCGATAATGTTATTCTTTGTTTCAGACAGTTGGAATCATCCAGTCAATGAGTTTGGACAGGTGCACGTCAAACTTTAAGGAGCAAGGCTTAAATTTTGCAGTTTAGACACAGATTAGACGCCACTTGTTGTAGCGTCTGATCTGGGTCTGCCATGTTTGTCCCCTTAAAAGGCTGCTAAACATATACTCAGAGTGTGGGTTTATTGGGTAGGGCAATGTTACTTTGTTAAAAGCGACTTGTCTGCGTCCTAGGCATGTGGCCATAAAGAAAGCAAATAATCAGCTCAGACGCAAGTTCGATACCTGCCGGGTTCGGCAACATTCTTTCCTGGAGATTGATCGTGAAATCTTTTCCATGGTGATTCTATCCTTACGCTGATTCTAGAAGGGCAATTGTTGGTTTCCGGTAAAAGACTGTGCAGTGCGCTGTATTGACAATACCTAACCAAAGAAATTGCCTAAATGACAGATCATTTCATAAATGGCCCCGTCGAGGCAATTTATTTTATATAATGATAACGGAGTATAATGTATAAACCTATTCAAAAATTCCTATGGATTGATATTGACAATAACTAACCCAAGAAACTGTCGTATGCAAGATCACTTCATAAATGGCCCCACCGATGCAATATATATTTAGAAAAAAATAACAGAGTATAATGTTCAAACCTTTCTGAATATTCCGATCATTTTTGGCATTCGGATTGATATTGACAATACCTAACCCATGAGGCTGTTTTATGAAAGATTACTTTATGAATATTTTGACAACTGTTAGCATGCAGATAGATAATGTACAGATCTAACCGACGAGATTCCTGAAGGCCCAATTTATTTATTTTAGCCTCGGCAAGGTAAAAAATTCACCCACTGACACGGTCGTATAACTTTCAAACTGACGGGTATATTTTTATAATGTTTTGCATGCAGATGTAAATTGACAAGATCAAGCTTATGATATTGTCTAATGCCAGATAGCTTTATAAACAGCCTCGCCGAGGCAATTTTTAAAGACTGATTACGGATGTATAACTTATAAACTGCTGGGAAACTTATGATAATTTTTCACATGAAGATAAACGTCATCAAGACGTAACAATGGAAAACTGCCTCGTCAATGCGGTTCAACTAAGTCCCCGCAATCAATGTTTTGAGCAGCGATAAGAAAATACCACAATTTCGTATCTTAAAATTTCCTCTTTTTTTGCCGAAAAATTGACAATGTATTTATACAGGCGTGTTTTCGTGATGGTTGTTGCGGGGTCTATACCTTAGCGTGAGTTAATTTCAATATAAGTCCTGTTGCTTTAACACGACTTCTGGCCCAGAATAGCTTCATACAGCTATGTTCATTGGATCTATATGAGCCTGATTTAAGATACTAATCAGACGCTAAATGTGCCTTACGCAAATTATCAAAGCTACGCTCCATCAGCACTCTCAGTGCTTTGATTTGTTGGTTTTAGACTTACACATGATAAATCGGACTGTTGCAAATACAATTTAAGGAAAAATTAAAATTGGAAGGCCCACAATGAGAAATCCTAGTTCCATTTTCAATACAAAGCCCACGGGCAAGGAAATGGATACAACGCATATGATAAGACAAAAAATTTTCCGGGGAAAATGGTAGTTGTTTGGTCGTAGCACTGGTAAATTTCCATCTCAGATTAAGTTTTCCGATATTAATAATTAGTCCTACATAGTATAAAGCACCAATTGTGACTTTTAGGAAACGTTCAAAGCTTGTGTGCCTTGTCTTGCCATGCGCATTGCTCTGGTTCTAGCAGTATAATCATCCGCTGTGGGGGATAGATGGTTTGCATTCATCGCGATCATGAATTAGAGAAATGATATATATGTCCATGCAGTATTTCTGTGTTTTTTTTTTCTTTTGGCTGAAAATAAGGTAGATAACTTCGCCAAATTCGTGAGATAAACCTATTGCATGGTCATAAAAGGGCCTGATATGATTTGGCTCCTCCCCACTCCCATTCAAATCCAAATCCTCTTCAGTGTGCATCGTTTCCCTAACTAACTGGCTTAGTTAATGGAAACATACAGAAACAAATTGTTTCGTCTTCATGTATATTCAGAATAACTTGAATTTTGATGTGTTTGTATTGAGTTATTAAATTATGACGAAAATAAGTGTGATAAAAGTATATCCCTTCGAAAGAAAAAGACAACAGAAAGTGCCTTTGGAAGCACCTGATTATAGGTTTCAATTGGCGCATTAATATATCAGGTAGTACTGCTAACCATTTGTACACTAAGTGAGTCGTATCTAGATACCCAACCCACTTGCATTATCATGGAGATATACGAAAAAGAAACATTGCAGGATCAAAATGAAACAGGTACCCAATTATTCCTTGGTTTCTTACTACATAAATGAGTGAGAACAACATATATTTATCTTGACTATGAACGGAGTTATGGCAATTTTTATGTTGAAATTTATGAGAATGACCAACAATTAAGTTATGAAAAATTAAAAAAATAAACACAGAGTCCACCTTTCATTTTTTATATTTTCATCACATGTTAATGCATCAAAACTGTATCTGTATACAAAATATAAATTATGCACAAGCAAGGCTAGACTGTTATATTTTGAAAGACACAAAGATGGCAAAATTTTCAATTTCGGTCAAAATCAGCTGGGAGTAGGGGTAAAGTCATGGTAAAAACATTACCTTATCTGTGAATGACCAAATATTTTTATTGAGTGGTTTTCCGGGAAGTTGTATCTTTTCATTAAACTTAATTTGGTTATCACCAACATTTATGAAACAAATAATTAGTGTGTGTGTGTGGGGGGGGGGGGGGGGGCTGGGTGCAGATATAATGGAAAATCTTATCAGGCCCTTTGTACGCAGTTCTTCCTCTGATATAAGGCAAATAATAAAGTATGTACATGTATTGGTAACTGATTTTTTTTATGTCGGCAACATTCTTTCATGGAGATCGATCATGAAACCTTTTCGACCGCCATTCTCTACCTTCCGCTGATTCAAGAAGGGCAGTTATCAATTTCGAGCGAAAGAATGTGCACTGTACTGGCTAACCGCTTAAGTATACGCTTGCCCAGGAAAAATGTGGATAGGTAAAATGACCGACTCAATAATGAGCAGGTGAGTTTACCTAAACGTAAGCGGTTAACCAGAATGTTCCACATTCTCTTGACCAATCTCCACGAAAGAATATTGCCGACCCCTGTAGGTATCGAACCCACGTCCAGTCAGACGCGCACCCGACTGAACTACCGATGCAAGCCTAGAGAGATAGGGGAGACAAAAAATTAAATAAGACAGAGAATACTAAGATACCTTCAATTCATTTAATATACAGTCAAACTAAATTGTGTCAATTTCATTCAAACTTGTGTATGCAGAGTGATCTTGATCCATACTGTTTGCAAACATTATTCAAAACATTGTTGTTGGAACAGAGCAAACTTCTGCCTCATCCGAGGCGATTATAGCGTGCAGTCACAATATATACCAGTTACAAGAAATAAGGAAGTTTATCCCAAATTATCTTTGGATCACATCCTAATATCCCGGTTTAGGTCAAAATGGGCGTAAAGTCAACATTACTTAAGGGGAATGGGTACACCTGACCCCAAAATTGCTATCCATAGATTGTGATGAAACTTGTCATTTCGAAAATTTGCATTTTGTGCTTTTGAAATATAAAAAGAAAATCGATGGTACATGGATTAGTTTTCAAGATACTAGGTCACCAAAGTAAGGAGATACAGCATATTTTGAGTATTAAAAGTTACACACTTTTGGAACAGACATTGCATTCCTGGTATCTGATTTCTAAATCACTGGGCAACAGAACAGTTTGGTAATCATCAATATTTCAAAAGCAATCTTCATAATAATTACTCATAATGAGAAACTGTCAAATCTATATCCACAAAAGAATAAAAACGAAATATCAATGTAATGGCTAAGAATTCAGCCTCTGATAATTTACCTATTTCACTGCACATAGTTTTTAACAAAATCTGATCTGTAAAAAAAACTACTCCTTAGATTACTGTCAAAAACTACTATGTCATGCAAGAAGGTATGTGGGTTAATACCAGACGGAGAAAATAACAGGTATATGGATTACTTTCTCATATATTTTTCCAAATTTACATATACCCCCAAAAGAAAAGAAAAAATATTTTCAATCAAAAATATACATAGAGCAACACTTTCAGCATGTGCATACTATATGTGTGTACATTTTTGAAATCAAGTATAGAACACATACAAAAATAAATTTTATTATAGGTCATTTACAGTATTAATTCCCAGCATTGCCAAAGAAATCAGCTATTCAGGGGTTCCGACTATCCCTCCCACATATTTAACAAAAGTCAATTTATTGGTGTACTACCAAGAATGTGTAAGCTTCAAGAAGTTAAATTAAGTGCAGTTTTTGGCATATGACACCATGAGAGCATAAACAAGCTTTAAAACAGCACAGCTTTCACTCATGGTCTATTAGTCATACTGACATGCATACTTTCATGATGACTTTTAAAAAATGGAAATTCCACATAAACATGGAAATTGCTTGTCAAATAGTTACTTCAGTACTTTTTACTATCTCATTGACATTGCATTACATCACTGGCATAAATGTAACATTTAGTTTGATAATCATATTATCTGCCATGAAATTGTGTCAGACAGGGGCATAATTCTATATCAGCTTTGTAATTTTACCCCACCCACCTACATACATGTATTTTAACATGTCTTGAGATCTATAACCAGAGCATGAAGTAAATTGACTTTTGTGTTCTTTCAATTTAAGGTTATAATAGATGGATTATTAATTTATTAAATGAGTTCAGTAGTTGGTATTATCTTGAGCCTTGGTGAGCATTAATTTTTAAGCATGAGATCTCAAAACGCAGCATATTTGTTGAATTTATCTTCATTAAAATTGTCCAAATTTAATGCCCAAGTTTTTCCTGTTATTCATTTCAAACCTTATATTTTTAATCCATGACTATCTTTGGATAATACACTTTATATAAAGAATTGGGGGTTACGAGGGTATGTATTATTTTCTTAGTGCTGCTCAAAACACAGATTAGGGATGCCATAAAGGGATGAACAGGCCTAAGCAAAAACTGCAGACCCAGATCAAACTGCTCCTGTCTCACCAGGGCCTACAATGTTTGCCAGGTTTAGACAAAACTAATTTGCAAATTCTTTCCTTTAAGAGTTGACCCCTATTGAAATTGGAGACCTAAATACTTTTGCATGGGTTGCCTCACGTGAAGGTGTTCCCATTCCCCATAACTACCCAACCTTGCGAAAGCATGTCCTCAGAATGTTGAAATTTTTATGATTTCTATGGTATTAAATATCTACAATAAGGGTATTATGTACAAGAATCTACCATGTTTGTAGCAAAGATAAGAGTGATAATCCCAAAACTTAAGACAGAAATAATGCCATATTTTGAGACACAAAGGATAGCCTGTCACACTGGGGGTGTTATAATGTAAAGTGGATCCCACCTTGCCATAAAAGCAAAATTTAACAAGTTTAACCCATTTTGTACCAAATGGAATCTTCTACCTTATATATAGCAGGAGTCCATTTCGAAATTTAGGATTGTCAGATTGAGTTTTCTTCAAAATTTATTTGGAAAATGGCTGAACATTTTGCAAACAGTGTAGGCCCTGATCAAACGCCACCTTCTGCGGCGTCTGATCTGGACCTGCACTGTTTGCCAAGGTACCCCTTTAGGGGTTTCTGGTACTAAATGGGTTAAATCAACAACTGATTGCCATGGATGGCAATAATGAAAAAAGCAAACAGTCCAAAAAGTCTCAAGTAACTGATACAACTGATACAAAAATAGCAAAAGTTTTTATCATGTACTTAAATCTTATCCTGCTGTTTTAAAGAACAAACCCTACCTGTGCAAACAATGTAGATCTAGTTCAGATGGCTTATGAATGATCCATCTGATCAGAATCTTCACTTTTTGATATGCAGTTTGTGATTTGAATGAATTCATTATATCAAGTAATTTGATTGTTTGATAATCAGCAACAGAGTTTGGCTTAATTTATCTATTCAGCAGGGTAAGGGCTTATTATCCTACAATTTGAAGCTGTACATTAACACATATAGTTCATTTGAATGTCCTTTCCATTAAAATGCAATATTCTATTTATATTGCAAAAGTGATTAAAATTTTCTGTAGCTTCCGTTAGCCGGATAAGTACCTTCTAAATTTAATGGAAGACATATATCCGTTGCCCCCTGCTCACCACGGGGAGGCGGAAGACAGAGCAGGATATTATTTCTAACTAAGAATTTCAAATGAAGTCACATGTAATTTATATATTTTGAGCAGTCACTTTTGTGGATAGAATTAAGTCACTTGAATACCTTAAAGCTAAGGGACCATTTTACAGATTCAGATTCTCACTGACAACCATCAACTCTGTGTAAGCAGTCTATTTGTCATTGTTTCACTAGAGAGACAACTTCCATGCCTTTTTTATCTTTCTTTCTCTTGTTTTATTTTTTCCATCAAAAGAGCCCTCCTGGAGAGGCATCTTGCTCTATCCTTCTGTCAGTGTGTTCTGTAATACCGCCTCACAGGCAATTTAGGATTTCTTTTTGGATAGAAACAAATACAAAATATTATGTAAAAAGCATCTTGCTCAAAGACACAACACGTGTACTGTTCCTTATCTATCTATCATCTATCTATCTATCTATCTATCTATCTATCTATCTATCTATCTATCTACTAATACTGCGTCGGTCACATGTGACCATTACCGCAGGTGTACATTACATACACTCCAGGTTTGCAAGATGAAAGCCTACACAGTAATCATGTTATTACGGTAGGTATTTTTAACCTGCACAGGGGATGGTTCTCCCTGCACAGGGGGCCTCCAGTTAGCGTCCCGATCCGAAGGACGGTGCACTTTATGACATTCATCCCTGCAAATGATGCCAATGGAGCGTGTTCGGACACCGAAATTTTATCGCCGCTGCCGGGGATCGAACCCGGGACCTCTAGCATCAGAGGCAAGTGCACTAAACACTGAGCTATCACGCTCCTTAGCACTTTCACTACTAAAAGGAAAGAATTTGCTCCTCAGGAGCAACTTTGCTTTGTAGGAGCAAATTCTTTCTTGTTAGAGTTTCAAACTTCAGTTATAATTCTTTGTTTACAATGAAGGCTCCAACGAATTAGAAGGCACTATGGTTGGCATAATGTGGAATATAGGTGGAAGAAACCATCAAACTAGGACGAAGGACCCCAACCATGCGATATGAAAAACCCTGATCAAAGCAGATCAACACAAGTGAATGACTTAGCCTCTGCTTTGCCCTTTTCAGTACCCAAATTATTTGTTGAAATATGATTCTTTAACTATCACATGAAAACTGTTAGTAACAATAAAAAACAAACTGGCAAATTTTATAGGTAAGCCAGTACTTGTTATGCTGGTATCTGATTATTTTATTTTCACTTATCAATAACATTCTGGGGCTCCTCTGGAGCAGGTCAATAGAGTGATTAATCATTTTTGTCTGGTTTTAATTTTGAACTATTGTGTGTACATATTAAATGCCTAGTTCTTGAAAGATCACATATTAAAAACAGGCTTCAAACTCAACAGGCGAAGACTGGCGGAATACTCACACTTTCTATGTCTCAGCACTTTTTTCGAGTAGCTGCATATGTAAACTTTGTTTACTTGCTCTGACACGGAGTCAACTTTAACAAACATGCCCTTTGCACTCCAAAAACATCATTTTTCTGTCATTTCACCTGCACTTCCTGGTAATGTCAGCCATATTTGTTTATGTTTCCGAATCTCCTTTTGAAGAGTAGCACTACCTTCCTTTGGGTAATACTAAAGCATGACATGAAGGTATTCCCATTCCCCTTAAACACATCCCACAACGTATTTTTAGGATTTTTACAAAATCCTAAAAATATGTTGTGGGTCCATGTTAAGAGTTAATGAAAATAATCACAATGTATACACAAACAAACAAAACCATAAATTTAAGTGTGGAAAAGGTAATTAAGAAAGCATGGAAACATGACAGGTCAACAAATCAGCCAGTTAACCAAGTGCTAATTTATCTTGTCTTCCAACAAGTTTAAACAAAATCATTAAATTTATCTTTTTTGTATAGTTATTAATTATTATGTCTTTGCTACCAACGATTTTGGCCAGTCATAATATCACAGGCTTAAAGTTATAGTTTAAAAGTAAAATAAAATTTCTAATTGATTTTGATTAAAATCTTCTTTAAAATGTTCCTTCCACAAGCATTACTGAAAACAAACCCAAAACAATAAATTGTCAATTTGAACTGGACATTATATTAACCTGGCTAAATTGTCCTACCCAAAAATTTTTGCTGGCCAAATGGTCCTAGGGTCAAATCTTCCGGGCCAAATCGTCCTAGATTCATAGCTGGTGGGTGGGGGGTTTATTGCAAGAACCAGAGCAATGCACATGCCAAGACAAGTCACACAAACTTTGAACGTTTCCAAAAGGCCACAACTGGTGCTTTAAACTATGAAGGACCAATTATTAATATCGGTAAACTTAATCTGAGATGGAAATTTACTAGTGCTACCACCATACAACTACCATTTTCCCCGGAAAATTTTGTGTCTTATCATATTCGTTGTACCCATTTCCTTGTCCGTGGGCGTTGTATTGAAATTGGAACTAGGATTTCTCACTGTGGGCTTTCCAATTTCAAATTTTCCTTAAATCGTATTTGCAACAGTCCGATTTATCATGTGTATGTCTACAACCAACACAAAAGTGCATGCCATCTTTCGTGGTTGAGTAGCTCCACTGTGTCCGGTTCTCCATTTGACTGGCTGTAACTATCGAATTCGGACCATCGAAGATAAATTTGTGAATAATAATTGTCTTCAGTGTAGCTAATGTGAGCAGCCGTATTGATAAGTAAGCATAACTCGAGATCTAGAATAACAACAAACCTGCACATGTGATGCCGATTCCGCCATTTTCTTCCTTATCCTGAGCGGAAAAACCTCCTTTTCTGTGCATTTGTTCCTTACCCTGTGCGCTTGCCTTTACCAGTATGGTGATTACTGTATAGACACATCCAAAGTCTATGTCACATAAGGTCAAAGGTCATTAGCCTCGTTTTATTTTCTTTCTTCCTATTTCGCCTTAACCCTAGGTGGGGACACAGGCGGTGTATATTACATCCACATCAGTTTTGCAGGATGAAAGCCAACACAGTATTCATGTAATTACGGTAGGGTTCTTTAACCTGCACTGGGGATTGCTCTCCCTGCACAGGGGGGCTCCAGTTAACGTCCCGATCCGAAGTACGGCACACTTTTTGACATTCATTCCTGCAAATGATGCCAATGGAGCGTGCTCGGACACCGAAATTTTATTCCCTGCCGGGGATCGAACCCGGGACCTCTAGCATCAGAAGCAAGTGCACTAACCACTGAGCTATCCCGCTCCGCAAATGGGCATTATCTGACGGGCAAAAAGAAATTTCCGTTCCATACGCTACTTTTGATGTAGGACGAATTGTTCAGTTCTGTAATTACTGTTCTATCAAACTTTTTGCCACAAACCATTTTGGAAATTTATTTTAACTGCTTTTTTACGCATAAATTTGGATGGAAAATATATATGCTTTAATCTTATTTCCGTTCGTTAAATAACGCGCATCGACTACGTTTCGGTATGATGGTGGATAGTTATATAACGCTTATAGGCAACAAGATGTGCGATAAAATGTCAGAAGAGACTGGTTCTATATCATTTAATACTTCAAAAACGCAAAATGATAAGGATAAGTTAATTTTGTGGAGAAGAAAGGAGTTTAATTACATGATAAATATTCGAAATACACATTGACAGTATACGGGGAGGTAATAGGCGCATGCGCAGTGAAAGTAAACAAAGTCACGTGTCAAAACATTGGACCCATCTACAGGCTTTCATCCTGCAAACCAGGAGTTTATGTTATGTTCACTTGCGAGTAATGGTTAAATGTGACCGATGGCAGTAACAACAGAAAGATAGTTAAACACCTGGCTTGCATTTTAGTGCTTCAGATTGTGTTACGTTCAGTATTGTGCCTTCTTTATCGAAGAAATGCTTAAGAACCTTTCCTCCACACAACGACTGCGTTCAGTCATAACTTGACATATGGGTACAAATTACATATCAAGTCACCCGACTGCTGGGATTGCAACTCCGACTACTGAAAATTGGAGTACAGAGAAAAACGTGCATATAACTTTGCTACCAATAAACAGAAATATGTCAAACTTTCTAATTCTTCCCGTACCAACATTCTACAATGCGTGATAACATAATATATTTCTTTTTTACTTCAACACAGCACAACTTTACGCTTAAACACATTTCGAACATGTACATTTCGTCAACAACGCTAAAATTGCCTGAAAACTCAGCCATCTCTTAATTCTGAAAGCCCCAATTTGGCCAGAAAGAACAAAATTACTTAAGTGATATTTCCAACTAAAAATATCACTACTACATTAAATACTTGTAAAGAACTTATCTACTGTATGACCCCGATACCCCAAAGCTTTCCAAAAATCCACACTCTTTGACTGGGCCAACACGCGACTACTGAAAATTTGGTGTACAGTGGTTCTCTAGCGTGGTTTACCTCGACGTTTTTCACGGATCGCAACTATCAGGTGGTCGAGAAAATTTGCATATTACGCACCTGTTATTGCACTTTTTATCCCCCGACCGAATAGCGATCAGCCTGGCGTCCGTCCGTTTGTCAGTCCGTCCGTCCGTCCGTCCGTCCGTCAGTAGACGCAACCTTGTGATGGCCATAACCCCTATACCCTTTGAGATTCATTGATAGTTCTTGGCACAATGGTTCACAAGGCTGAGACGGCGTGTCATGCGCAAGAACCAGAACTCTGAATGCCATACTTTTTTAGTTATCTCCCCTTTTAATAAAATAGAATGGCAACTTTTTGCTGACCATAACTCTAATACACTTTGAGGTATATTGATGGTACCTTGCACAGCTGTTCACAAGGTTGAGACAGCATGTCATGCACAAGAACCACAACTCTGGCTGCCATGGTTGTTGATTTATCTCCCCTTTTAATAAAATAGAATGACTACTTTTTGATGGCCATAACTCCAATACCCTATGAGATATATTGATGGTACTTGGCACAATTGTATACAAGCTTGAGACGGCGCTTCATGCCGAGGAATCACAATTCTGGGTGCTATGATAAATATTTGAGTTATCTACCCTTCCAATATAACAGTATGACCAGCTTGTGGTTTCCAATACTCTTTGAGACATATTGATGGTACTTTGTACAGAAATGCATGAGCTTTAGCAGGCATGGCATGCGCAAGAACCACAGTTCTGAGTATCCTGTTTTTTAGTTATCTCTCCTGAAGTATAATCTTGTGATGGCCATAACTGCAATACTTTTGCGATATATTGCTGGTTTAATGCTGGTGCACTTTCTATTGGTGAACACTCTTCTGAAGGCCATATTGGCTTTTGGTCGAAGAATTTACCATCTCTTCTGATGGCTTTTTTTTCTAGAAAATCCAACATAATAACACCTTGTGCACCCCAAAATACGGTTGCCATCATCTTGCCTCTAGACAGTTGCGTTTCGAACATCTTTGGCCTGGGAGCCTCCCGGCTGTACCCACTGGCGACTTTTAGTTTTATTCTCTGGCTCATAATAATGGACCCAGATCTCTTTTACAGTCATCAGATATTTACGAAAATGATCTTTCATTTATCTGAACCGCTTCAACAATGCGCTATATACTGATGCTCTGGTTGCCATTTACTCATTGCTAAGGGATTTTGGGACCCAACGGTCTGTTAGCTTGAGCACTCCTCAGCGATTATTTAAAATTGTTGAAATTCTACCATGTGAAAAGTGTAATGCAGTCGCTATTTCTTCCACCTTAATTCGCCAGAACCCGTACGTTTTACACATCTCTTGATGGGCGTCCAGACCTGTTTTGGACGATGAAGCAGAAGGCCCATAAACATTGGTCAACTCGCAATATAATTCCTGACTTGTTTTCACTTTCAAATACGAGTACCGAATTACAAGACGGTACTCAACCTTTGACGAAAAGCTTACCTTTGCCCCGACAGCCATGTTTGACGTTCAATATCTTATAAGTGACTGACACGATAAGGGTTCAACTTTGCTCTTATGCGTAAAACATGTATTGAAACAAAGCATGAAAATCTTTGTTGTCTCGGTCAATTGGAAATGGGATAGGCTGGTTACTAAACTGGCTTGCCCTCGTTTATTGGTAATTAAGATATAAGACATTGGAAAGGAATGGCTATCTTTGGAAAGGCCGGCAAAAAGCTACCAAGGTTTCAACTATGTTGTCACTGCTTGTACTTAATTGAAGAATATGACACATTAACTGCTTTATTCATGTTTATTGAAAGATGATATAGCAGAATACAGTGAAATACAACAATATACAATGAAATTCCCCCATAATTACGACCACCTAAATTTAAGACAAACTATGCTTTTAAAAGCATATTTAGAAGATTCCATGTATATTTTCTTCGTGTCCACACCCAGTGTGCTCTAGTGGAAGATCACATTTGGGACCTTTTGGAACAGTCCCAAAGGCGGTCCTAATGTTGGAATTTTATTGCATGTAATTAAAGAAACAATCTCATTCTGAGTTACAGAACTATACCACAAAACAGCAAAGTTGCATAACAAGGTTGCATTACCATATTGCCTTTATGGCATCTATCTAACAATTACCGATTTAAAACCATATCTAAATTTATATTAAAGGCAGTTATTCTTGTAAAAGAAGGACACACCGTGTGTTCATAATTGTTTTATTGCCCTCTGTGATATACTGTCTGTAGCAGATCAAAGGCGGTCCTTAACAGAGTGATTAGTAGCTCTTGTTGAATCCGTTTCTGAGACTCTTAAGGGTAAAATCAATAATGTAAACTCTATTCAACAGTTAGTAAACTATTGATTTTCTCCAAGGAAGCTCCTTACCAGGACTTCTCTTCAGTTTGCACTGAGGGCTAGATGATATTATGTAATGAAATGATAGCCCTCAATAACCAAGAATAAATGCCTTCAAGCAAAATACATGTAGTTAAATGATAAATCATATGATTTTGAGCAATTCAGATCATTGCTTTAAACAAACAGATCAGGCTTATTTATAAATAAGCATTAATTGTTTTATAACTTGAACAATTTTGCCAGAGCTTGTGAGTAGAGTATGGTGAAAAGATAAACTTGACAATTATTATAACTTGACCTCTGTTTATAGTCATTCGCAAATTATTTGCCGCCCGGTTTACCTGTTAAGCCAAGAGATAGGACATGCAAAGGGAAAATAGAAAGAAATCAGACATTATACATGTATTATGTACAATGCAAACATGTGTAGGACTCCAACTGGAGATAGGTTAGCCTGTACATCTATTTGTCCTACACCTTAGTGCACTGACAGAGAATGATAGAATGTATATGAATACAGTACAAAATTTTTCTTTCCACCAAGCCTGCACTGATAGTATATTGTCACCTGATTTAGGTACCGAGATGATACTAGAATTACGTCTTTAGCACATTGTACAATATACAATATTTTTTTTTTCAATGTAAACAGGAATTTTCCATCTGTACTACGATCGAATTTTGAGTATTGATGGTGATGTTGAAAAAAATCCGAAATAATTCTGTTGGTGATGTAGATTTTTTTTATTTTAAATGAAAAATATAGAAGCCCGTGTATTACACTGAGTCGAGATATCATAAATTTATACTGCACTATATTTTCCCCATTCATTAGACAGACATTTATTAATGTGTTGCAAAAGGAAAGAAAAGTAAGTTTTTCTGTGTTGCAGGCAATGTTTGCAAAGAAAGAACTCTTTATTTCCTCCATACCTGCATTAATAAGAATTAAAGCAATGCATGGGTGGGAAGAAAATGTGAAACACAAATATACATGTTCTGAAAAACATATACAGTTAAGTGGTGACAATACACTATACAGCACAGCATGACCTATCTAGTAACTGAGGAGTATTCCGGTCAATTTAAAGTTACCGAAACGAAGTATAAGAATGGGGCAGGCATGGAATTACGGTGTTTTGCATATTAAAAGAGAAACTTAAAAAGAGAAACGATCAGGGACAGATACAATCAGATCCCAAATTCTTCCAACAATATCACTAGGAAAATAAGTCGGAATATAGAGTGACGACAGGTAACAAAACGGACCGCAGGTAAACAGAGTCAGCAACTCTTTCCCAAACAGGTGGTGACTAAGAGTATCCAAACCTAACTAAAAAGGAGAAATATACATAATGGTGGAAAGAATCAGAATCGCCAACATGACAAACTTTACACTTAAAGGACAAGCGTAACTATAATTGAACAACCAAAAATGGGGTGAAGAATCAGAATCGTCAACGTAACAAAATATATGATAAGGGAAATAACCAGAATCACCAACACAAAACACGAAGGAGCCACAGCGAGAGCACCGACTTGGAACGGACAGTAAAATTACTGATGGGTTTAAGATTACTTTACGGGATCCCAACCCTCACTTTCAGTGTGGTTCAACCAAGTCTTTGTTTGGTCCGCGTGAAGGTTTTCTGACTCATCAGTGAATCAACTCGGTAAACAAAGGAATCACAATAAAAGCCAAGTTGACACAAGGACGAGCACTCGACAGTAAAACGCGCTGAGCCATCCGGTGCAACGCAACAGGAACATTGGAGCAAAAACAAGCAATAGTTAAACCCGTTGGACCAAGCAACAGACATAAAAGTTCCGGCTCCGATTAACTAATAAATAGCTTAAAGCCATAGGAATCATGGAGCCTGAACCCCGATCCATCGGCGTGCAATTAAAGAGGAAAGCATAATGTCAGGCCGTGATGGGGTCAAACACAATGCTTGCTTGACTCTTGAATAGAATTTATATTATATCCAATGCGTTTTAACGTTCAATAATATTCTGAATTAGTTCCGAAAAAAATAGGGTTGCCTTTAAATATTTAGATGGGGATGTTCCATAGGGTGTCCCACGAGGAACAGCACCATCCAAGAAAGGAAAATTTACAATCTCAAGATCGAAATCTTCGCGTTTATCATAAATTTTGCAAGAAACAATCCCATCTACAATAGATAGATGTAAATCCATAAAACGGGGCCTCGGTATCAGAAGAATTTGTTTTATTTAACTGAAGTTCTGGTGGGGGTAAATTTGACAGATCAAACCATCGAAATAGGTATTGATATTTAATAAATCATCCAAATATCTAGAACTCGAGCTAAAAGCTTCAATGATTTCAGATTGGTTTTCACGGAAAGGGATATCATGAAGTCTCTTTCGAAATAGGTATTGATATTTAATAAATCATCCAAATATCTAGAACTCGAGCTAAAAGCTTCAATGATTTCAGATTGGTTTTCACGGAAAGGGATATCATGAAGTCTCTTTCATAACAATAAAAGAACAGATCAGCCACACGGGGTGTCCAATTCCTACCCACCAGAATATCCACAACTTGTCAAATAAACTTCATTCACAATCTTATGTAAATGTTGTCAAGTAGAAAGGATTGAGCTTAACACACCTTCTGACATGACCATAAAGTATAATTTTATGCTCTTCAGAAGTGATAAAAGCAGTCCTTACATTACATGCAAGATAGAGGGAGTCTTCCCTATGAAAAGTTCATTCAATTAGTTGCAAATTTCTTTCAATTTCTGCCTGTGAAATCCCGATTTCATATGTTGTATCGTCAGCATACGTATAAGCATTTATTGGTTTGGTATAAAAAGGGATATCATTAGTAAATGATAAAAACATTAGAGGTCCTAACATTGAGCCCTGTGGAGCTCCATTAATTATGAGATCATCATTTGAAGCTGCATTATAAACAAAGACTGTTTGTTTGCTCGCCGGAAATAATTATTGATTGTGGCCTCGTAAAATCGATTTAAGCAAGAAACCATCGGCTTTCTCGTTAGTTCCTATTCGTAAAAAAGAACTCGAGTATTCGTATCTGCATTAGCTATCGTCAGTTGAACCTTCGAACTTTGCCCGATTCATCCCCGCTACCTCGCGTACAAGAATGCTTAGACGTCTTAGATGGCACCACATGGTTTTCCACGCTCGACTGCACATCAGGCTTTTACCAGCTGCAGATGCACCCTGATGATAAGGATAAACTCCATTCGCTTGTAGTAAGGTATGTTAAATGTGAAAGTTTTACCGATGGGCCTGGTGAATAGTCCAGCTACGTATCAACGATTCATGAAACACATCATGACCGGCATAAACTTTCGATCGTGTCTCGTTTATATTGATGACTGCATCATTTACTCCAAATCGTTCAACGAGCATATTTCACGCCTTGATGAAGTTCTCACAAGAATTGGTAAGGTGAATCTGAAAATCCCGCCAGATAAAAGTAAAGTTTTTGGACCACGCAGTATCAGAAGAAGGCGTCGCGACGTGCGAAGATAAAATTAGAACAGTAAAAGAATGGCCTATACCTCGGTTTTGTAAACATGTTGGCACAATCCTTGCACCGTTGCATCAATTAACTAAGAATCAGATTTTTGAGTGGAGTCCAGAATGCCAAGAAACCTTTGAAACCCTGAAAGAATTACTTACAAATGCGCCTATTTTAGGATACCCAAATACGCAAGACCAATTCTTTCTACACTCTTACGCGAGCTCAGTTGCCGTAGACGCAGTGGTGTCTCAGTTAGCAAATGGACAAGAAAGAGTTATAGCTTATTTCAGTAAATCGTTGAAAGACGCACAACGTAAGTATTGTGTTACAATACGTGTGCTATTAGAAATCGTTGAAGCTGTGAAAAATTTTCATCAATATCTATATGGAGTCTCTTCCAGAGTCAGAACTGATCATGGAAGCATACAGTGGCTCCGTAAATGTAAGAACCCTAACTCAATTCTTGCCCGCTCGTTAGAGGTATTCAGCACCTACATATTTGAGATACAATTTAGACCACGAATATGTTTTTGAAAGTGTTATCCTTTGGAAGCAAGGAATACACCACATTGCTGGAAAGTATGAAGTGTACATGTTTTCTGGACCAGACTAGCTAGTTTCGGCCAATTAGGCCTCATCAGTGACCCTCAAATATTTTCAAAATTCTGCAATAAAATCAATGATTCCAAAGGACAAGACAATATAAACTACACTATTCAGGAAGTCTGAAAAAAATACCATGGGAAAATGTTCAAGAGGTTGTGAAAGCCCAGGTCCTAGATCCAATTTTATCAGTCCTGTATAATTGGATGGAGAATAACAAACGGTCGGAATGGGAGGACATTTCTGGTACAGATGAAGAGACGAAAACTAACTGGGCTCAGGGGTCCAGGCTAGTTCTGCACAAAGGTGTTGTATGCAGAAATGACTTTTGTTGCCGTGAAGAAGTCATCTGACATCAGGACATCTAGCGACCACAAAAACAAAAGATTTTATTGGTACAAGTACAAGGAATTTATTGAAAATTGGATCAAGTCTTTTTGTAAGTGTCAAGCAAGACGGCTCCCGAAGCTTCGCTCTCGTGCACCAATGAAGAAGAGTAGGAACAAACAGAAGCGATTGTGTTTCGACCTTCTTGGACCATTTGCTGAAATAAGAAATAAAAGCATACATGTTCTATCAATTCTTGATCAATTTATATGCTGGATTGAAATGTTTCCTTTAAAAAAACATGGAGACTGAGACAGTAGCTAAAGTTTTTATAAGTGAGTTTGTGACGCGTTATGAATGTGCCGACAAATTTTGACTGACCAAGGGAAACAATTTGAGTCAAAGTTATTTAAATATTATATGTGACTTGCTGGATATCGAGAAGAAAAGAAGAAGTTTTCACCTTCAGACAACTGGGATCCAAGAAAGATTTAATAGAACCATAGAAGACATGCTAAATAAGTATGTAAGTGCAAACAAAAGAGACTGGGATGAATATTTACCAATGTTATTACTGGCATGTAGATCATCAGCCCACGAGAGCACCAAACAAACACCATACACCATGTTCTTTGGTCGTCACGCAATCCTGTTGATCTGGTCTGTTGTCCGCCGGGTTCTGAAAACAGGAAGGAGAGCCATGAGTATGTTTTGGAGCTTCAGGAAAACTCAGGAAAGTACACAATATTGCGCAAACGGAAATGATCAGAGCTAGTGACTGTCAAAAGAAAACATATGACCACAGAGTGCATACTATACCTGATAATGATGGCGACCTGGTGTGGCTTCGACTATGTACCCGATCCAAGCGAATTCGCCCCAAACTTCAACCTCCGTGGAAGGGTCCCTACACAATAATACGAAAGATCTCTGATCTGGTAGCCACAATATAATATTTCCATATGTTGGTTAAACAGACACCAACAATAAAATGAAACACTTTTCTGATCTCAGTGTCAACTATAATCATCACTGCACGATCTCAGTATGACAGAAATATGCCTTAAAGAACGTGAACGCTACAAATCATGATGTAAATGTTCTTCTTTAGTAGAATGGTACTGGTTAGCATGCTATATTCTTTAAAAGAAAAAAAAAATGGACAAAGCGTCTCAATATGACTGAGAAGACGATGATATTAAATTATAACCACTGATGAAGTAGACACCGGTTACAACTATGGTTTCACTCAGTATGACAGACTGAATCACTAGTGCTGTAAATTGTCCTATCTCAAGTTATAACTAACACTTGATCACTGTATTCAAGCGGAAAGAATTCACTCAAAGACCTACATGTATCTACTTTCAGACAGAAAATGCCATACAGAAGGGTGGTACAGAAGGCAATTTCTGCCTTCTGGTGTGATGCATGTGGGGTGTCCTTCTCCCAGCGAGAGTAACTCAGCAGACACTGCAGAGACAGACACAACCAAAGGTGTATTGCCAGTATTGTGGCATTCACTACGACCAGTTGAGGAAAGGTGACCTGTATGCTTATGTAACCTGCTGTAGTAGAGATGCTGACAGGCTAAAGGCCAGCATCGTGAAATTCGACAGAATAGAAGCAGGTCACCAAGGACGGAATGAGACTGGCGGGCGCCAAGAAGCTATTCACCAAGACCGAGGGAGAATCAAAATCTACTAACACAGACACCACTAGACGGCACAAATCACACAGACCGTACCAACACATACCAGCCAACAATCAGGAGACATCAAACACAAGTCACTTGACTGCTACATCAACACATATACTCTAGAGAGATTCAAACTATCAGGCCTATAGCAGAACACCATCCACTACGACAAAGACTAAAACACATCAAGCTACTCACGGAACTACGACAAAGACTACAACAGATTAAGCCATTCGCCGGACTACACCAACAGCTATGACTTCTTTAGCGCCTACCCGCTCATCTAGTGCAACATCCGTTTGTACTGCAACTAAACTGTCATCTCCTAAATTCACCAATCATGCGATCTCTGCTCAAAAACTCACTTTTAAAAAACAAAGCTCCAACGAGTCCAACTAGGTATGATAAGGGAAAAATTTAATGACCTGCAATCGTCCCCTATACTCGTTGTAGATCTCTGTGCTGAACCAGTTCTTAATGACCTAAGCCTGTATGACAAGTCATCAGATGTAATGAACCTTTTTACACAGTTAGATCTGGATGACACCAGTGCCGCCTCTTCCAATTTACTTTCCTTATCACCGATCTTAACCACCTCTTCTCTCTCTACCTACACTACTACTGCCACAACTTGACTGTCTTCCAGCCAGCAATCTTCCGCTTAAAAGGTTCTTGATGAGAATCATAATGTTTTATGCACTCTTCCTGGACTAGATCATAGAAAAGTGACACAACTTGATATCGGCGGAAGATCGTTTTGGATAATGCCTGCTAACCCTACCCTTACATCACTTTTAAATGAACATAACATCAAGAACAATCAGCCATTCACACCGAGACAACAGAAGATCAATCAGCCATTCACACGGAGACAACACAACATCTAGGTCAATCAGCCATTCTCACCGATACAACACAGCGTCAGGAACAGTCAACCATTATCACAGAGACAAACATCAATATCAATCAACCAGAGACAACACAGCATCAAGATCATTCAGCCATTAACATGGAGACAAGACAACATGAAGATCAGTCAGCCATTCAGCCTGATGTGGAGACACTGAATCAAGATGAGCCAACCACTCAACCCCGTACTGATATAAAACAACAGCACGATCAGTTAATCAAACAACATGCCACCAAAACCACCACTACGACCAACACCATTTAGCAACTCTACAAACCACAGAGACACCACAATATCGAGAACAGTCTACCACACAACATGTAAGCATAGAAAGGCCGCGCTTCAAGCCTTGGATCTTACCATACCTTGCCGTGCGCACTTGGCGGAAGCACCACGTTTAACAGGAACTGCTACATCTACTTCCACCGATGCCACGACAGTCAGAATCCAAAGAAAAATTGTTTACAGAAAGATATGACATTAACTAATACACCCTTGGATTTAATAATAAAATACACTACACAGAACAACCTGTTGCCAAACATTACCAACACACCACAGAACCAAGAATCTACAGCCACTCCACACGACAGCGAGACGCCAAGGAATCAAGAACCAAGAGCCACTCCGAACGACACCGAGACACCACGAATCAACAGCTACTTCTACTGACACACAGATACCAGAATATGAAGACAGTTCTATATCTTTTCTGACACTCAATCAACATCTAGTTCCTCAGTTTCATGGTCTATAACTTCTTGATTTTACATTGGCTGCAACTCTGATTCTGATGAAGATTCTAAAAGTAAAACTAGACGGAAGAGGAAAGTCTATCATCCATCGACCGACCATTCTTCAAAGCGAGGGAAAACTCAATCAACCTTCACACGACTTACAAACCATCAGAGTCTAACTGTTGGTTTTCTTTTGCTCAAGCATTTCTTGCTTTCGAGTCATCACCATTGTTTCATCTCTGCGGTTGTTTGATTTGTGTGTTCACGGAGATGTTGCACTGATTAGTTAGGAGGCCTTCATGCGGACTGAACAAATTATTTGTCTAAAACGCGACGGAAGTAAGGACTGGGATTGTGGCCACGTAAAATCGATTTAAGCCAGCCCCCAATGGAATTCATTTCACTGACCGTTCCAAGGCGATTCTTCTGACGCAGTTTATTGTTGTTATGGTTTGTCTCTGAGTGTGAGGGTGTGTAGATCGCTTAATACAATTGACAGTTTACTCAGCATAGGGGAGTTGCCTGTATATTGGTGTACACATTTATTGTACATATTTATTTTTCTCCACTTGTGTTTGGAGAGTTACCGTATATTATTTGCTGTTGTAGTTGAAGCAGCTGCTTGTGATAATTTCATAGACAATATGGTTATTTAAGGATGAAATTATAGCCCAATTCATTTAATAGTTCCATCCCCAATTAAAATTTCACAATGATTTATTTTCATCTCACGTATTCATTTTACATAACTACAGAAGGGGCATCAAGATTAACTGATATTTGTTTCTAGCAATCATTTCTCTTTTGTTTTGATTTAAGAGGCTAAGCACAGGGATATTTAAAATTTGTATCTTGATTCACTTTATTTAGTCAACTATTACATTCCCACAATGTAGTCTCAGCAGCTGCGTTAAATATGTATGTAAAAATGTTTGTAGCATGTAAATGTTTGTAACATGTGGTATGTTAGGAAAAAGAGCTAGCTATATTATGTCAGTGTGTTTTAAAATATATTTGATTCTGCACAAACATTTGACAACTTGTGTTTGTCATAGAACCTGATTTATTCTTTTTCGCTTTTGTGGTTGAGTCCTCCAATTACAGTAGACAATCAATTTTATACCAGAATTTTTACTTAGCTATAAATGCATGTATATGTACCTAATGTACATGTTATAGATGGTTGAATGCCTGTGCTTGTATGAATTGGATATGCTTGATCACATTAACTCATATTAACGTTACAAGTTAGTTTCGGACGCGGGCTCGATGTCTATCGGGGTCGGCAACATTCTTTCGTGGAGATTGATCACGAAATCTTTTCCACGGTCATTCTCTCCCTTCCGCTGATTCAAGAAGGACAGTTGTCAGTTTCTGGCGAAAGAATGTGCACTGTACTGGTTAAACCGCTTACGTCCAGGAAAAGTGTGGATAGGTAAACTGACTGGCTCAACAATGACCTAAAATCGTGTTGACGGGGCCGTTAAACTAGAAAACAAACAAATAAACAAAGTTAGTTTCTTTCTTATCAGAATGCAGATACCTTATATGCTCCTTGTGTGATGGTGATTCTGTAGCTTGATGCTGTGCCTAATCAGTCCTACACCTAATATTGTATTCTCTCTAGTTGATAAATCCTTTGTAACTGATCGGTTTCGCTTGAAATCATCTCACATCGGAGTTTATTTACAATCTCCATTCATGGGACCGCAATCCGGCATTCAGGTCTCAGATTCTTTGACGGTTCCGGCGTAAAGGCTTACTGAGAATTAGAGAGACTCTAATTTTATGTAATTTCGGTTGGTACCTGATGCTCTGTCACTGGTCGGGCCCATCGGAATCCACTGTCGTTTTCTGCTGCTCCAGCATTTCAGTAATTTCTTGCTGCCGAGTTCTCACATCTCTGTGGTTGATTGAATTTTGTGTCCACGGAGATGTTGCACTGATGAGTTAGGAGGACTTCATGCGGACTAAACAAATTATTTGTCTAAATCGCGACGAAAGTAAGGGAGAGGGTTGTGGCCACGTACTATCGATTAAGCCCCCCCCCCCCACCCCCAATGGAATTCGTTTCACTGACCGTTCCCAGGCGGTTCTTCGGTCGGGGTGTTTTTAGTTATGGTTTGTCTTTGAGTGTGTGTATCGGTTATATTATTTTGTTTTGGATAGCCAGTTGGCCGTTTTTGTGGGAAAGCTTCTGCCCGCTATTGATATTTCTATTATGATCTAGTTGTTTCATATTTGTGTTTCTTTCCCTTTGGTGTCCCTGGTGGGAGCTGTGGTTAATTGTATTGATTCCGGATCATTGCCTTCACTTCCGAAACCTTGGCCCTACCGATATTCGGTCCGATACGAACGAAACCGGTCATCTTCACCGAAATTCCCCGAGCGTATATAAACGCTCTCGGGCCGACCGAACTTAGGTTGTGGCCCCGGAAAACTCTCTAGGGAATCCGTCTGTTCGTTTGCCTCAGCATCCGACCAAAATTGAAATATAATTCCATTGAAACAATCTTTATTAATACAAATATTCTTAAGTTGATGTCCAAATTCATCTAAAATATATCTAGTTATTATGTCCCGAGAATCGCAGAAGAAATCTCCGTACTAATCATTTATTTAAATAAAAACAACTTCTCCGGAGGAGATCCCCGCCACTTAGTATAACCGAAGCCACAATATGACCCTCTTAAACAGTTAGTGTGTTTCAACCAGTAAAGTAGATTTACAATGTACATTCTTGTGTGTGATAAAGTAAAATCTTAAAATGAATTAAAGAACAGGACAAATAAATCGTTCTTAGTGCTACATTTCAACCTGTACACACGACGGCTTCACCGGATTTGTACACTGGTGATACCTTGTAGTGAGTTACGCACGAGTGCTACAATATGTATGTTTTATAAATGCAAAGTTCAAATGAGTTTAAATCGATATAATTTCTTGGTGTATGATTTCAATTTGAACTTGCTAATTTCTTTATGAGCCCATGTTATGGGTACTTGGTAAAAATGCTCCGAAATGCGTAAAAGTGAAAAAAAACTATCACAGATGTTCGCAGAAAATAACTGTTTTTGAGATGTGTCTTGGAGCAAAACTGCATACCGGTATGTTTTCCATCCCTTGCAACACGTAAACAATATGTACTTTAAAAGGGTTATCCTTTGGAAGCAAGGAATACACAACGGAACTGAAAAATAAGGAGTGTACGTGTTTTCTGGGCCAGACTAGCTAGTTTCGGCCAATTAGACCTCAGATATTTTCAAAATTCCACAATGGAATCAATGATCCCAAAGGACAAGAAAATATAATCTATACTATGATGTAGGGCATGGAGACGTTTTACCGCCGCCACACATTCCCACACAGCAGCTGTAGTGAAGTTAATTATGTACTATAAAAGGGTTATCCTTTGGAAGCAAGGAATACACCACGGAACTGAAAAATAAGGAGTGTACGTGTTTTCTGGGCCAGACAAGCTAGTTTCGGTCAATTAGGCCTCATCAGTGACCCTCAGATATTTTCAAAATTCCACAATGGATTCAATAAACACCCTTCTTAAACCCACTTTATGTAGAGAAAACTGGGATCTGCAGAGGTATTCATTATTTTTCCCATTTCTGCTCCTACACATAGATTGAGAGTACTCAATAGAACCGCCTCGATGGGACGGTCTGACGAGCACCACAGAAAAAATATCACACATTTTCTCCAGAAAAGTAACCATTTTGGGAGATATGAAAGAATGCACTATGTCACACGGTTATGTTATCGTAATGGTTATATAAAGTGGGGGTAACTAGGGATGTTCATCACACTTGAGTGTTTACCTGATGTGCCGATAAAGCTATGTGGATTACCTAACGAAACAAAAATACACCAAAAGTAGCACACCCGTGTCAGTTAGTCTATATTTTAATGGCTGCATACAATGGCAATTTTCTAATAAAAAAAGTAATTTGTGTTCTTATTTCTGCTTCAAATATAGGTTGAGGGTGATCATTTTGGAGGTTCTAATGAGTACCTACAATCTATGTAAGGACTAGAAATGCGTCCATAGGACACGGATGCCCCCGCCCGAAAATATGTTTATATTCGTATTCATCATAGAAAGTTATTGACAGTGTTTAAGTTTTTGGACCCTTTTTATGCCATTTGACCTCTAAGTATGACCTTGGAGGTACGGATCTCGGTTTGCACGTGACAAATTGTCTCATGATGGTTAACATTTCTTCAAAATAATTTCAAAATCCATCCAAAAATAAGTAAGTTATTGGCTGCGTTTAAGTTTCGGACCCTTTTTTTGACCTTTGACCTCCAAGTATGACCTTGACCTTGGAGGTACGGATCTGGATTTTGCATGTGACACATCGACTCATGATGGTTAACATTTCTTCAAAGTAATCTCAAATTCCATCCAGAAATAACGTTATTGACTGCGTTTAAGTTTGGGACCCTATTTTTGACCTTTGACCTCCAAGTTTGACCTTGACCTTGGAGGTATGGACCTGGGTTTTGCACGTGACACATTGACTCATGATGGTTAGCATTTCTCCAAAGTAATTTTAAAATCCATCCAGAAATAAGAAAGTTATTGACTGCGTTTAAGTTTCGGACCCTTTTTTGACCTTTGACCTCTAAGTATGACCTTGACCTTGGAGGTAAGGACCTGGGTTTTGCACGTGACACGTCGTCTCATGATGGTAAACATTTCTGCTGAGTAATTTTAAAATCCATCAAGAAATTAGGAAGTTATTGACTGCGTTTAAATTTCGGACGCACGGACGGACGCACGAACGGACGGACGGACAGGGGCAACGCTATATGCCCTTTCCACCATTCTTCGAATGGCGGGGGCATAAAAATAATGTTCTTGTATACCCGTGTTAACCCAACTATTCTCTGTATTAGATGGAGTGAATAGGGATAGTCATTTCACGGATATATTAACGTGAGGATCAGATAAACAATAGAGCAAAGCGCGTTTATTCTACTAGGAAATGTATTATTTCATAATTTATGAATTGTAAACGATTTTGTTTAATTGACGGGTATTATTCAATCAGCTATATCTTAATTGTAGGTTCAAGACGATGTAGAAATGATTATGCACGTCTGTGGTGTGATCGATGATATGCCAGATCCGAGGGCAACTGTATCAAACGTAATGTATGTTATCTTCAAAAGCGACGATATTGCCAGTGGATCAGGGTTCAATCTAACATACGAGGTTAAAACAAGTAATTATTGTGAAATGTATATCGGATGTTTGTTCCAATTGTGTTATCAATTGTACCGTACATGTATATGGTTTAAAGTGAATATGATGTTTTGGCCCCAGGGTAAGTTCTTCAATGCCCTGCTCCGTCCTAATGGTACCGTAAAATGGGCTGCCGTCGGGGAAGAATGTGTATGCTTGGCATTAATAACATAATATTATTAATCAAGCAGTTTCGTAGCAGACCTCGGACCTCGGACCTTTACCTGGTCCAGTACGAAATTACTTGATTAATGACAATGTTATTAAATGACACAATTATAAAAACGTGATTATTGATTTTTTTACCTCACTTGACCTCGGTGAATATTGGTTGACCTGACCTCCGATAAATACAGCATAGGAAATTAATTAAGTCTATCATTCGATCCTAATACGCCCATAAGAAGTTCTTATTACGTCCATGTCGTATGTATCCCGCCCTCACTTCTTTCGTACCATTACGAAAACGCGCCTATAAAAATGCGCTGTAAACCTTAACGCCGAAAAAAACCCGAAAAATTTAAGATGAAAAATTGTGATATTTTTCTTATTTCTGCTCAAAATATAGATTGTGAATATTCGTTAGAACCGTCTTCTCAAAATATAGATTGTAGATATTGAGGCGGTTCTAACGAGTACCCACAACCTATATTTTCGAGCAGACATGAGAAAAATAAGGTTTACCCCTGTAAACCCCAGTTTTACTATATAAAAGTGGGGTTCAAGTGGGTCAGAATCATAAAGGCGGGTTTTCATGATGTCAAGATCGGATACGAGTGCTCATTCATATCTAGCAGATACCGTTTTCACGCAGTGCACACCCATCCGTGGTCACTGAAGGACCGTAAGTACCTAGTTCCACTCCGTTCCCAGTACGTTCAAAGCCGTTTACAATAGTTCGTAACTCGACCACATTGTTCAAAGCCAGTTCATCTCTTTCTGACTATGTTCTCAACTAGCCCCTTTGTACGTGTTGAACGTAATCGCAATCACGTCCTTACCCGACAACCACAATAATCCACCGCGTTCTTGTCAGTCCTCATTCTCGTTCGCCACTATGAGCTGTGCAGATCAAGTCCACGACAGTTGTGCGATCATCCTAACTGTCGTCATTGCCTCTGTGTGTTTATCGTTATCAGCATCAAACCCATTGCATCCTTGTTAACACCATGCCTCCAAAATGGAACCGATTATAAAAGACGGACATGCTTAAAAGAAAGCAAACACTACTTCCAGATCCCATGTTTCAGCAACTCTGGAACTTAAACTCATCGGATGCCTTCCACATATATTGCTAGTTGATGCCCGACTGCAGCATGTCGTGATATGTTCCTTATAGGATGGGGATACGACAGTTTCTTTAGTAGTACGGCCTGCTCGTTTTCAGAACGTCTTATTACAGGACGGGTTTACGGCAAATGATATTGAGCAGGCTCGAAGTTCTGGAGCACCCTTTCCATCCAAGCCCGTCCATGAAGTTAATAAACGGATTGCTTCGCGTCTGTGTAGCAACAATTTGTTTTCCGAACAAAGTGAGAACTAGTGTATCGAATTTGCATAGTCTGTACTGAGAATAATCATCATCGGATGCCATTTCATGAGATATGTATGGTAGCAGTATATGTGGCAATTTTGCACAGTACTTGCAAAACGTGGCCAATCACTGCTCTGAACAGTTTTCATTGAAAATCGCGAAAACAAATCAGTGCAATCATAATTCTTAGTTGTTTCGTTTACTATAGAGTAAACTGGCATTCACAAGGGTATGCATTATTTTTTCGTATGCTTTAAAGCATTGAATGTTGGTACTATATAAGATGATTCCAACGAGCACCTACTGTCTGTATTTGTAATAGAATTGAGGGAAGTATAAAATTTTCACCTTTCAAAATGTCATTTTGTAGAAGCATGGAATGAAAATAAAGTCTTATCTGACATCGTGTTGCAAGCGCTGTAACATCCCATTTTATGTATAGAAACTTGGATTTACAGCGGTATTTAATTATTTTTGTTATTTCTGCTCAAAAACATAGGTTTGGCTACTCTTTAGAAACGCATCTAAGAGGCGTTTCTTACGAGTACCCAAAATCTATGTTTAAAAAGCAAATAAGCATATTATCACAAATTTTCCTCAGAAATATGAAGGAATGTACGACATCACACAGATGTGTTATCGTAATGCATACACATGTGTATGGGCGTGTTTTCATAATGCTTTTAAACAAAGCGAGCACAAATACAGACGGTTGGATATTAACACTTTGACCAGCAGATTTCGGGCGTAAACGCATTTACAGTCCTCGACGGAAATACACACTTCCGACTGATATCTGTGATAAAAATCTGCTACAGACCGCAACAGATATTTTGCATGCGATTCCTAACGTTGCAAACGCATCACGAACGCACGCTTAAACATAGGCGCAGTCAGCATAAAGGCAAGATAGAAAAGTATGCTTTTTGAAAGGTAGCATAAAAGCACAATAAACCAAAAGGTAAAAGCTCGAAAGTTCCCTTAGATCAATGTGTACGGGTGCCCGGTTTCTTTTCACACGCACGAAAAAGAGACATATTCGCAGTGTGCAAGAGCCATCTACTTTTGCCTGCTGCAATCTAGCATGCTTTCTACCAGTTGTTTGTTGTCCCCGACCTTATTCGAAGGGGACTATAGTAAACGGTTCGTTCGTCTGTCCGTCCCTCCGTAGGCAAAATTTTGTGATGGCCATAACTCCAATACCGTTTGAGATATATTGAATGTTCTTTGTACAAACACAAGGTTGAGTGGGCGTGCCATGCGCAAGACCCACAACTCTAGCTGCCATGGTATTTCAGTTATCTCCCCTGTCAGTATTTCCTTGTGATCATCTAATTCCAATACCCTTTGGGATATATTGATGGTACTTAGTACAATTATACATGAGGTTAGCTCGACTTCTAGATATTTGGATGATTATTGACAATACCTATTTCGATGGTTTGATCAGTCAATTCGTTGCACGGACGTAGCTTTGGGCTGCGGATGACACCTTTACATGAATTGAGTGTTTTGTGCAACGATACTTTGACGATGAGATCGAATAGCTTTGTGGTGCCAAGCAGGCTTTTGACCTGCTGTTCTCTCTCGACTTCCAAGAGGAGATCACCTGACTTCAGCTTTTTGACACTTTTTTGGATGTCCGGCAATGGACACTATACTCTTTTCGACTACAAAAGGTGATAAATCTGACACCGTACGAGTATCATCACGTGATGCCATCACCAAGAAGCGTGGAAAATTGTTGAGCTTTGTAGTTTCAGACTGCTGACTAGACTGCTGACTTGAATGCTGACTGGGTTCATCCGTTTCGGATGACTCCTCATCTTTTTTACGTTTAGCTGCGTTGCGGTTATGTGCGTTCCGGTTATATTTTTTATTTGCCATAAGGAAAAATCCTAGTTTCGTCCCAAGTGCTCTCCGCCCTCCGTGGAGCCCTACAAGGGAACACCATAATGGAGTGGCTATCCAACTCACAGATGTTAGAGATACACGTGAGATATACTCGTATAAACAAAATGCCTACACGATTGATCCGTTTAGCCACCGCCTTCTAGAGATAAAAAAACAGACAAGGGTAAGGTAAATGGGCATGTGGTTGGTATCTGGAAAGAAACAAAAAGAGTTGAAGAGAAAGCAAAGCGGTACCAGCCGACTGACAGTGCCGGACCGCACGGCCACCCGTCTACACCGAAAAGCCAGGCCAAAGAGGCGTGTTGGGTACCTGAAGCACCGCCACCTCAGGTAACCCTCAACCTCAAGGAACCCTTTTTCCGGCTTACAGACGCCACCCACGGCAAACGGATGGTACTTCCTTTAGCTCTCACTAGTGGGCACAGAGACCACAGTAGCAATGTGCCCAGTGGGAACTAAGCCCCCAGGGCCACGGCAAGGAAGTAAGTCTAATACCTGGGGGATTACCACACAGACACAATGTTCTTGGTAATTAAGATTTACTATGTTCTTTATCAAGGCGTTAACCATTAAAAGTATCATATACCAGTCATGGTGTGTTATAAGTGAGGCTGCAGTCAATTACAGTTCATGAGAGATTTGAGATTAAACACTGCTTAACTTCTCTGTAAACTAGGTTGATGAGTTAATTGAACTGTTTTTCACCTACTTTTTAATGACAGATTCAATCTGTCTATTCTTGCTGTGCTGCTGTTAAAGTAATTCAGGCTTTTTTCCGGCTTTGACCTTCATAGAAATATGAGTCCGCACAAAATGTAGTCCGGTTTGACGCAGTAATCAAAATTGTACAAGCGTATTAGTTATCCTGTAAGCGTAATACAAACTTTTGAAGCAGACGACTTGATGATTCAGCATTTCATATGAATCAGCTGCATCATGCGACGGGTTTGGCGAAGACTGTACTGTGTACTGCAGATCAATGCGGCGTCTGCTCAGCAGTCTGCTCAGGTTTTACAGTTTTCTATCAGTGCTGTCAATATTCAATCCTTAAAGACCAGCCTGCTGTTGGACCAGGTCAGCTGCAGCCAAGAATATTAATAGGTTTTCTTTCTGACTTTCGAGGTCAAGTTTATGTCAGCTACAACTTAGGTGTATATGGACTTTGCGTGGAGAAATTGGACAAAAAGACTGCCCCTTTCAACCCTGGAATATGGTACAGATACTTAGTGTAGGTCCTGTGATATATAATTCTATGTGCCATATATTTAGCAGAATGGACGAGCCCAGCTTCAGTGATGGAAGAGTGCACTCCAGAAACTCAAGGCAGTGAATAAATCAAAGCAGTGACAACACTCATGCCGATTGTCTCTAAATGCAGGCTGGTCATGAACGGTGCTTGGGCTGATTCGTTTAAACTTAAGATGTTAGTAACCAATGCAAAATGTGTAGAACTAGATCAGCACCGTGTTCTGTGGCGTTTGATCTGAGTTTACATTGTTTGCCAGATCCAACATTAGATTCATGTGCAGATTTTACAGATAACACTTACATGTACCCAACACTGACAAACGACGCGGCTATGTTTCGGTTGATTGTTTGGCATTCGACCCGAAGTTGATAATAAGAAAAGCGCTTCAGTGCTTATGTCTACGTGACTATCAAAGACTTGTCAGAATAACTTTTTGTCTTGCAGAAAATAGCCGCAATGAATTCAGGGTATTCCATAAGACGGAAGAAGGTTATCCTGGAATCATAGGGTGAGCTTGGCAAACAGTGTAAACCAAGATCAGACGCTGCCGAACGCGTCTTCTTATCAAAATCTTCACTATTTGTTACGAATTTCAGAGTTAAATAAAACAGTTTAAATCTCAGCCCAGGACTATTACTCCAACCTACACCCCGTACTCTCAGTGCTTTGATTCTGAAACCAAACGATTAAAACACACTAAGGCACCATGCCCTTAAGCTAAAAAGATTAAATCAATCAACCGTGACGTCTGGTTACCAGTCTGGCCACGTCGATCCTCTGGACCACCCTCACACCAGTACGGATAGAAACCACATGTTCAGAATCAAACTTTTGATGTGTAATTTAAGGTCGTGCCTAGTAAAGAAGAAACTGAAATTTGTTCTCAAAAAAGCATTTAGTGACAGCGTTTTGCAACATTTTCATTAAAGGATCGTAAGCGTGCCCCTGGACATTTAGAAGCTGGTTGGAAAGCGGATGACGTTGACTCTGATTTTGAGTGCCACATGTGTGTGATCTGTCGTCTAGTGGAGCGAGATCTTACTAGATGCAGAAGACGCTACTGGACGTCGACGTAGCGGAAAGCCGGTGTCAGTACGTCAAAATCGATTCGACCGCCAGACGCATATGCGAAACAGATTTCCGCCGGCAGCTGCTACACTGTACTTGTATATAAACAAGGGGTCTCAACTACCGACTAATAAGCACTGACACTGATCGTCGCCCCTATTATGCGATGCACGTTTGAGAGCTAGACGTCCCTGTCGTGACCAAAGTTAACGCGTCGACACAGTACGGAACACTTACGCTAGTGCATGAAATACGTAAATTGGCGTCTAAGCGACTGACATATGCGTTCCAGTGACAAATCGCACTTCAGCGTGAATCACGCCGATTTTCGTTTCCGGGTGTTTCGACGTATAGGTGTAAGTCTGCCGAGGCGACGCGTGCGTAATAGAGCATGATATATCGGGTGAAATAAGCGTAATTGTGTGGCGAGCTATTGCATGTAGTTAGTGAACGCAGCTTAGTGTCATTTAGAACATTCAAGATCATAGCTGAAACGTGGATTGAACAGCGAGACGTTACATCAATCAAGTGCTTCGGCCTCACATGGTTCCATTTATTTATTTACGCCCAGAATCCGGGATAGCTTATGCAGCAGGATTACGAGCGGGCTCATAGTGCTGTTTTCTCTCAAAAATGTCTTCAAGCCAATAGAATTCTCCTCCGATCTCCTTCCCATAGAGTATCTTTGGGTAGAGATGTCCACAACCGACCAGACAAAAACTGTTACTTATGGAAAGTAGCATGAGATTTAATGTTTGGTTTGAAAACGTAAATAGTTTCTTTAAAAAATTTGAAACATGGAATGGCGTTTCATAATACCACCGGTCTATAGACATATGCAAACATATCATGTATTGGAATTTGCAGAACTACCTGTCTAAATTTTAAGATCTTTTTAGAAAGGTTTTCTATAAGTTTTCACAGCGTTAGGATTTTCTCATAGACTCTGTCATTTCAGTACCTTTTGCGCTTTGATTATTTAAAAAGAATTACGGTAAAGTAAATTGTCAATTCTGGCTCTTGTACTGTCATTCATTGCATAAAACTGACACGAAACAAAATTTAAGCATATCGTCACCTATATGCGAAACTGTTGTAACTGACCTTTCTATCAAAAATTATTTTTTTGATAATTTTATTAAACTCTAACCTCCACATATACACCAAATATTGAAGCTGAATTATGATAAAGTTTCCTTTTAAAAGGTAGGCTTCCCTAGTTTGTAAAGTTGAAAATCCGCTATTTTTGCCCGGCTTTCGAAAGTAAGGGGAAGCTATTGCCATACCCCCGGCGGCCGTCGTCGGCGTAAGCATCGGCGTCCGCATTTGGTTGAAGTTTATGCAAGCAATCATTTGTGCTTTTTAACAAATTTATTTTCAAGTAAAGTTATCAACTGGTAAAAAAGCAACAACAATATTTTTCACATTCTTTTTCACTCGATTTCCCAGGTTTTGGGGCTTAAAATGTTAATAATTTCTTCTGTATTACCTCCCTTATAATCATTTTGTCAAATGAATGTGCGTAGGCAACTAAAACGCATCTTCTCTTCTACATATCCGAGAGCAGTAAAGGCTCTGGCAAGGCTGCGCGTAGTCGCAGGCTCGCCTGAGTCGGTGCTGGTCGCCTGTGTGAAAAAGACCCATGTCATGCCCATAAAGTCGATGCCACGTCTTGAGGATGCATCGACGTTGTCGCTCTAAATAAGTACGACTTTCCTGGTAAGACTTACGGAAACTGTTTCAGTGTTAACTGTCCGTCTTAAACCATTGAACGGAGGACAATGTACGTAGAAACATATTCACGGACCCGGCGAGGAGCGATACCACAACGTCGGTGCGCATCTAACTGTAATGGTTAAAACAAATCGGCATTTATTAACAGCGAAGGCTGAATGTGGCGAGCTGCTCACTCGCACAAGTTTTATACTGGTGGAAAATTTGTCAGAAAAGACAGAACCAGGTTAAGCTTTTAAATTACTCGTTTGACACGGAATTTGATTTCAGAGATGAACAATGGCATGTTTTGTAAAATTGACCATGTTGGTAGGATATGGGGTATCTTCTGCAATGGTCTCTTCACCAACCGCTTATAAAGGAACGGTTAATAATGTTCCCAAATAAATGAAGAAAAAATGACATACCACTTTCAAAGAGACCACCCTTGATTGATTTACTTCGTGAAATACTACTCGGAAAAATTGTTTTACACAATAAGTTATCAGCTAGTTAGACTATCTGCCTGTAACTGGACCCTGCAAAACTATTTTTACTGATTTCAACCGTCAAACTCCCTTCGTAAACTCGTCCTGGAAATTCTGAGTGACCATGAAAAGTTTGAGACTCCGAGAGAAGTGTGACTCAAGTGACAGAATTAACTTTTGTAATCTATAGACATTTAGTTTTTCTTTTTTTTTTTGTTTGTTTTTTACAAATCCTGAAGAAAAGAAAAGCATTACATCAATTACATCAATAAGTCCGTGTACAGAACAACGATGATCTTGTTTTTAAGGAAACGGGGCACTAGAAGCACATTGAGGCTACCCCACATGTACTGAATAACCCTATAAACCGAACTTAATATAGAGAAAGTTGGGTGTACAGGGGTACATTATTTTCCTTTTTTTAAAGGGTTCAGAACACCGAGCAACGACAATCTATATTTGGACTAGAAAACAAGAACATTTTTTTCACATCACGAAAACACGCCTGCCTAATATTTTGACCCCTAGACAATGGGTAGTCGTTAGTACCGCGTCAAAGAGGCGGTTCTAATCAGTACCCACAATCTATGTCTCGAGCAGAAATACGAAAAAATCTGTTTTTTTTTTTTTATCGGACAATTTTCATTTGGGTGGCAAAATTCTGTATATATTTGAATCTTAAGGCGTGTTTTCGGAATGAACTGAAAATGCTAGTTCATGAGATTTTAGCACATAGGTCTCTCCGCTGTGGTTTGCGTCTCGCTCGGGCCACATACATGTAGTCGGTAACGAGTACCCACATCCTACATTGGACGTCTAGGAAAAGATTAAGGACAATGTATATCTTGTAAACTCCAGTTCTCTCCATACATGTATGTGTGCATGTGGGTGGGGGGTCGGGGCAGTAGACTTGGTAGCGCAAATAATGCGTTCGAATGCAAAAAAGCATTTCCTTTTTCACGCGCCTGCATGAAGCATGGCCCGATATAGGTGTCTGGTTTTTCGTCCGTTCGTTCGCGACATAGACCTAGCCTGCAGTGGAATTCATGTGTTCCTCGTTAACTGGTCACTAACTTTGCATTCAAAGTACCGCTTGCTGTACCAATTTGACAGTTTGTAATCATAAATAAATGAGGCGAATCTGAGCTTTAGGTTTTGTTTGTTTGACGTTTTACGTCCCCGTCAACACTGTAAAGGTCATTTTGGAGACGTCACTTCCAATTTTGTGGGACTTTTACCCGACATTGAGATGAAATGACATCTCAAGCCCTGCCACCCCATGAAACCAACAGGGTTTATAAGCATTGAAGGTACAACTCGCACCACTTTGCCTGGGCAGGCTTAGATCCAGTAAGTGGCTTACCAGTACTCGCATGCGGGTCGGTTTCAGCTCTGGGTGGAAACATTATGCAGCCCATCTATTTCATCAAGCTGAGCTTTTGGTAGATGTCACACATGATTATGGTGTTAATAACCTACATGTATGACTCATTATTAGAACTCGCCTATTCAAATATATTGTAAAATTTTACCACTAAAAACGGAAAATTTTCGGATAAAAATTCTGGCATTTTTTCATATTTCTACTCAAATTTTGGGTACACTTTAAAACGACTCGAAGAGGTGGTTCTGACGAGTACCCACAATCTATGTGAGCAGAAATTAGATAAATAACGTATACCCCTGTAAACTCCAGTTAAAAGTGGGGTTAAAGCGGGTAAAAATAAATAGGCGTATTTTCGTGATGTGAATAAAAGTTGTCATGAGACTTTTAAAAAATAAATTACTAAAAGGAATTTTTAGTAACATAAAAGAATATTTGATTATGATTTTACAATTACAACAATTTGCCTTCGTTTACAAAAACAACGCCATACAAACGACGAAATAATAATGAGCCGAAAATTTCACGTTAGCCCAGTTGTATTTTTTTCTCCGCGAAACGCCGGTAATTTCATTTTCAATGAAAAGAAACGGTCAAATTTTCGCCGAGAATCTCCGAGAATTTTCTCCGCGAAACCGGGAGAAATTTCAGCGAGAAATTTCTCGCTCATTTTATCTTTTCTCGCCTTTTGGCGGAGAAAATAGACGATTTCGCGTTAGGCGGTTTTTCTGTGAAACAAACAAAATGGGTTATTACCGGTAGCTGGTCTGTATCAGCACAGTAAATTACAATTACCTTTTGTCTCTCTGCCTCTCAAATGTTGTTAGCCAAGCACATCACATTTTCTATGTTTTGTTGCCCCACATGAATGATTGATTTGGCAATGATAATGATGAAGATGCTGGTTAACATTATACAGGTGATTGATTTTACACATATAGTCATGGCTCTCACCCATATGGGTTTGAAGAAATAGCCTTGGCTCCATGATGCCTCCATGCAGAGCTGAAACCGCGGCCAACCACACACATGGGTACTGGTTAACAGCTTAGAAGAAAGTGGTGTGAATCAGACCATATAAATCCTATTGGTTTCATTGGGTTGCAGGGCTTGAGAAATTATTTCATCCTAGTGTCGGTAAAATGGCCAAAATATTGGAAGCAACGTCTCAAAAATGACCTGTACAGTGTTGACGGGGATGTTAGACGTTCAATCAAACAAACAAACGCTAATGGTCATGATTTTGCAGTTAGCAAATGATGATGAACAGCCGAGAATTAGTTTAAATTTTGTATGTTCAAGGCTTCTTGTCCTTTTAGATCATTGAATCATGTTCAAGGCTCCTTGGGATCATTGAGACATGTTTTAGGCTTCTGGTCCTTTGGGATCATCGAGTTCATTTAGAATTATTTTGAAAATAGAGTTCTGCTTAAGCCATTGCCAGAGGGCATGGCCGGTGTTGACATTTAAGTACTGGTCATGAACAGACTTAAAAAACGAGTCTGCTATTTTCGTTTATTTGATGTAGTCTTTGCTTCCAAAGGATCCAACCATTCAGACTTTATTCAGAATGATAATGTGTGGTATCTGATATAATTTGAGAGACTTTTTCATGCTTCCATACACCCTCTGAATACTGTTGGCTGCTAAGTAGATGACAGATAATTGTTGTTTATCTCTTCATTACGTTAACTCTTATCTTGCTGTTCACGAAAAGCCCTATTTTTGCAATCAGTGTAGATCCAGATCAGATTGCTTCTTCATCTGATCAGGATCTACACTGTTTGCATTCAGCTTTTGAATTTGAACAACAATTTTACATCCTGTAATCTGATTGGCTGGTAGTCAGAAATGGGTGTGACAGTTTAAATATTCAGCAGGATAAGGGTTAATGTGCCCATGCAAAGGCAGTTCTAAGGAGTACCCACAATCTATGGTGTTGAGCAAGAATGCAACAATGAATACGCCTGTAAACCCCATTTTTGCTATATAAAAGTGGGGTTTAAGTGGGGTCAAAATAATATAGGCGTGTTTTCGTGATGTTTTGTCTGCACAAGATAACATATTGTGCTTGTAAGCACAATTATTTTAAGATATTATCTTATGCACATAATTATATCTTGTTCACACAACTTACTATCTTTCTAGTGTGCACCACATATTGTCCATAAAGGATAATAATATTGTGTGGACAACATTTTACCTTGTGCACTCAAGATAATACGTTGTATATTGTTTTCACAACCTATTATCTTGTCCGCACATTAAAATATTGACTCGTTCACACAACATATCTTGTTTACACAACACAATATCTTGTGTGCAAGTAACGTTAACTTGTGCGCACAACATATATTGTTGCATACACAATATCTTGTGTACCCAACATATTATTGTTTTAAGAATTAATATTCTGTTCTTTGTTGATTTAAATTAAATTAATGTCTTATTGTTGTTTTCACCAGTTAACAGTATGTTATTAACCTTTTTTGTACCAAATAGAGTGAGTGAGTGAGTGTTTGAGTTTTACGTCCCACCAACAGCTAAGGTCATACGGAGACGGGACCTCGGTTTAAAGACTCATCCGAAAGTCTGGAGAAGCCCGGGATCGATCTTGCGACCCCTGGTTTACAAGGCGAGTAGCGTAACCACTGCACCACGGAGGCTTCTATGTACCAAATAGAATCTCCCTCCTTACATACAGCAGGAGTCCATTTCAAAATTTAGGGATGACATGTTGTCTTTTCTTCACAATTTGTTATGAAAATGTCTTAACTTTTTGGCAAACAGTGTAGGCCCTGATCAGACGACGCGTACTGCAGCATCTGATTTGGGCCTGCGCTGACAATTACCCGTTTTGGAGTTTCTAGTACCAAATGGGTTGAAAGCTTTATCTTCACTTTTTCAAGCAGCCTCTTTTATTATAACCTACATGTAATATTCTCAGGTTTTCCTCCATAGTAGGGTTGGTGAGCAAACCAAAGGATAATACAACGGAAGACATAAAACTAACATTGGGCAAAGTATGACCTCCATTATGTTTCTTATAAAACTGGCATTTTTCGTATGAAAAATTCTCATTTATGCTCCAAACAAAGAGTTTTGGGTCTTGTTATAACCCCTCAATGCGGTGGTTCTAACGAGCAACAAAATCTAAGTTTCCACCAGAAATCCAAACATTTAGGAACACCTCTGCAAACCCATTTTTTCTCTGTTATAAAGTGGGAGTTTCAGTGGTCCTAACTGGATGGATGTGTTAACGTACTGATATGAGTGGGATCATAAGGTATCATGCTTGACAGACAAAATGTGTACCTGTAAGTTTACAAGCTTATGATTTGATATCACTCTTCGGTGGGTTGAAGCAGCCACACAATCAATTTCATGACATCACTAGTGTTCCATTTTTAGATGACAAGAGAAATATAGTTAAAAGGCACAGGTAGAGCCTCCTAAATTCAAGACTAGGAGAAGAAAAACATGATCTGACGAGGCGACCCTATCGAGTTCCCACAACATGTGTTTTCAAAAAGAAATAAGAAAATGATGTTTACCCCTGGTACCCACACTCTCTATTTTAGAGCAGAAATAAGGAAATAAGGCTTAGTATTTCTAAGTGCAATGCCAAGAGGTGCAGATGTTGTTCGCATTTAAGCACTGCGTCTACCGTTACTTCATCTGTAAACGGTAGACACTTCTCTGTAGTTAACATGTCTGATTTGACATGACAGTCTACAGATTTAATTTATCTAATTACATGACGTGCTGCAAACTGTAATATGCAGTACGTCGGTCAAACTAACCGCATGCTTAAAACTAGATTGAATCAGCATTATCGTAGAATGAGTAAGCCTAAGAAAACTGACACTTTCTTGTACCGTCACTTTCGACGTACAGGACATTCTGTAAATAACATTGTTATACAACCAGTGCAAAAACTTTACTACGATGCAAATTCTACATCTAGATTCAAAATTATCAAAAGACTTGAGGCTGAACTGAAATGGATTAAATCTTTACAGACCCCTTTTCCACATGGATTTAATGACAACATTTATCATGAGGGTAATATTTCCAGAATGCCGAACTTTGATATTTTCTCGCTCCTGGAATGTCGAAAACGCAGAACTAGATCTCACGGCCCCAGGAAAAATGGTAACTATAAAACGTAAATTACGTACTTTTAAACGAAACAATACTAGACTGAAGTGACTATCAATCATATTATTAAATCATGGACGCCACTCTATGCTTTCATTTCTAAGTTCATTACCCGTTTCTGTTTTACGTCTTCTGGACACCGAGGCGAATAAATTCTACGACAGTTCTAATCAGTATTATGATGCGGCTGTCTTAACTAGAGGATATACTCAGCATACTCTCCGTCCTTACATTGATTCTGAAATTAATTATAAACGCCATTTCTTCAAAATATTCTTCATTAATAAGGGTATGGATTTTATAACTTTACCCTGTATTTTTCGTGAGAGCTCGGTGCTTTCTTCCATTCCTGCTTATTTTCAAAATACTGAAACACCTATAATTTGCTATAAATATATAACAAACCTGTTAGATCTATCATTTTTAATTTCAATAAACTTGTTTCAGATCTTGATATTTATACTAATACTCCTGATCCATGTATTGCTATCCTGCTGCTGGTCATGTAATTACTGGCAATTTGAAAATTATTCCTGATTCTAGGATAAGGAATATAATTTCTAAAGTACAGAAATATCGGTTTCTTACTAAAATTGATTTTAGTAAATGTAGAGATGAAATCGCTGCTGCCTTGAACGAATTCGGTAATCGATGGTGTATGTCGAGAGTATGTTGAGCATAAAGCCCTTAAGGACTGGAAACTTAGCATTTTAAAACTAGTGAATAAACGCATTTCTTTCGATTCTCAAAATACTAACTTATTACCTCCTAAGCCTAAAACGTCTTTAAGTCATCTTATACTAGGTATTCAAGAATTTCATAAGAAGTTTGTTTTCCTCCCTGCAGACAAGGCCGCTAACAACGTCGTCGTTGTGTGACGGCTCCACTATGTTAACACGCTTAAGCAGGAGCTTGGTGGTACTAAGGCCTATGAACTTCAGCCTTTAGTTGTAGAGAGAGCTATAGTAGATTAACATATTTGTCAGTCAGCCACCAAGTTTGCTGTGCGTGTTACAGAAGGCCAAGACAAGCTTCCTACGCTATACTGGTTACCAAAACTTTATAAAAGACCTTACAAAGCAAGCACGGTTTATTGCAAATTCTAGCCCTTGCACTACCACTGAACTTTCTAAATTATTTACTTCCTGTCTTACTGCTATTGAAACGCATGTGATTAAATATTGTGATAAAGTCTTTGAAAGATCAGGGAGAAATCTGTTTTGGTCTATAAAAAATTCGAATGAGGTTTTGAATAAATTGAAATCCAGACGTTTTCGTGCTTCTAGTCTGTCTACTTACGATTTTTCCACTCTTTACACTACACTTCCTCATAATCTTATACAAGAAAAACTCAATGATTTAATTGAATGGACTTTTCATAGAGAAGATTCTCTCTATCTCGCATGTAATGTCAGAAATGAATTTTTCACTTCTAAAGAGCATAAGAATTATACACTTTGGACATGTCCGAAAGTGTATGATGCCCTCACCTTTCTACTTGACAATATTAATATTAGATTCGGTACTTAGTTATTTAGACAAATTGTGGATTTTCCGATGGGTACGAATTGCGCACCTCTTGTGGCTTATCTGTTCTTGTATTGTTATGAAAGAGATTCATGTTGTCGCTTTCCATTGATAACCAATCTGAAATTATTGAAGCTTTTAGCTCCACTTCTAGATATTTGTATGATTTATTAAATATTGATAAAACATATTTCGATGGTTTGATCAGTCAGATTTACCCCTCAGAACTTCAGTTCAATAAAGTAAATTCTTCTGATACCGAGGCCCTGTTTTTGGATTTACATCTATCTATTGTAGATGGGTTTGTTTCGTGCAAAATTTATGATAAATAAAAATCAAAAATAAGTTCCTTTAAGAGCAATGAAAACATTCATAAGAAAGAAAATGGGTCAAACTACGTAGTTTCGGCTAATAAAGCCTCATCAGTGACCCTGTAATGATCCGACAAAGAAAGCCAGAGGAAACACACTGCACTCCTGCGAACCTCGAACAGGCAGTCGACTCAAAGACTGAGATAAATCCAAAACAAGATGACTTTGATTTTGAGATTGTAAATTTTCTTTTTTTTTTGATGGTGGTGTTCCTCGTGCGCCATCCTATGGCGTTTATATTTCGCAATTAATTCGATTTGCTAGAGTATGTAGTTATGTATCTGACTTCAACACTCGTAATAAATTATTAACGGCTAAACTCCTTAATCAGGGTTATCGGTACCATAAACTACGCATAGCATTTTCAAAATTTTATAGAAACCATTCTGATTTAATTTCAAAATTCAATATTGGACTTAAATCTCTTCTGCAACAAGGTCTATCGGAAACCGAATTTTATGGTGACTTAGTATATAAATTCAGAAAAATATATAACCACAATGACTTTAGCACCCAATTTCGTAAAATCATTCTTCGATATATAAGATTGGGTACAACATGGATGTTATACGACAGACTGCATGCATGGTAATTAACCCAATCACGGTTGGCAACTTTGCTTCCCTCTTTAATTGCACGCCGGTGGGTCCGGCCTCAGATTCTATGACGGTTCTAACGTAAAGGCTTATTGAGAATTAGAAAGATCTAATTCAAGGTAATGTTGGTTGGTGCCTGATGCTGTGGCTCTGGTCGGGCCCATCGGAGTCTAACTGTTAGTTTTCTTTTGCTCCAGCATTTCAGTGGTTTTTTGCTGTCGAGTCCTCACCGTTTTTTGTGTCTCACCTCTGTGGTTCTTTGATTATTTGTGTTCACGGAGATGTTGCACTGATGAGTTAGGAGGCCTTCATGCGGACTGAACAAATTATTTGTCTAAATCGCGACGAAGTAAGGGCGAGGATTGTGGCCACGTAAAATCGATTTAGCCTCCCAGTGGAATTCGTTCCACTAACCGTTCCAAGGCGGTTCTTCTGTGGCGGTTTATTTATGCTGTTGTTTGTTACTACTCACTGTGTGTATCACTTGTGTCTTTTTGTTTTGGGTGGCCATTTGGCCATTTTGTGGGAAAGTAACTGTCCTTGTGGCCATCCTTTTTTTCGGTTTCCGTTATGGTCTGGTCGCTTCATGTTTGTGTTTCTTTCCCTTTGGGGTCTTTGATGGAGGGGGGGGGGGGAGTAAAGTAGAAGTAAAACAAAGATCAGGAATCGATACAATTAACTTACTCCACCCATCAAAGACACCAAAGGGAAAGAAACACAAACATTAAGCGACCAGACCATAATGGAAACCTAAACAAAGGAAGGCCATAAGGACAGTTACTTTCCCACAAAATGGCCATATGGCCATCCAAAATAAAAAGACACAAGTGATACACACATTTAGTAACAAACAACACCATAAATAAACCGCCACAGAAGAACTGCCTTGGAACGGTCAGTGGAATGATTTCCACTGGGGGGGGGGGGGGGGGGCTAAATCGATTTTACGTGGCCACAATCCTCGCTCTTACTTCCGTCTCGATTTAGACAAATAATTTGTTCAGCCCGCATGAAGGCCTCCTAACTCATCAGTGCAATGTCTCCGTGAACACTAAAAATCAAAGAACCACAGAGGTGAGACAACGGTGAGGACTCGACAGCAAGAAACCACTGAAATGCTGGAGCAAAAGAAAACTAACAGTTAGACTCCGATGGGCCCGACCAGAGACAGAGCATCAGGCACCAACCAACATTACCTTGAATTAGATCTCTCTAATTCCCAATAAGCCTTTACGTTGGAGCCGTCATAGAATCTGAGGCCTGACCCACCGGCGTGCAATTAAAGAGGGAAGGAAAGTTGCCAACCGTGATTGGGTTAACTACCATGCATGCAGTCTGTCGTATAACATCCATATTGTACCCAATCTTTTTATATCGAATACTGATTTTACGAAATTGGGTGCTGAAGTCATTGCGGTTATATATTTTTCTGAATTTATATGCTAAGTCACCATAACATTCGGGTTCCGATAGACCTTGTTGCAGAAGAGGTTTAAGTTCAATATTGAATTTTGAAATTAAATCAGAATGGCGTCTATAAAATTTTGAAAAGGCTTTGCGTAGTTTATGGTACCGATAACCCTGATTAAGGAGTTTAGCCGTTAATAATTTATTACGAGTGTTGAAGTCAGTTACATGACTACACACTCTAGCAAATCGAATTAATTGCGAAATATAAACGCCATAGAATGGCGCACGAGGAACATCAACATCCAAAAAAGGAAAATTTACAATCTCAAAATCAAAGTCATCGCGTTTATCATAAATTTTGCACGAAACAAATCCATCTACAATAGATAGATGTAAATCCAAAAACGGGGCCTCGGTATCAGAAGAATTTGCTTTATTTAACTGAAGTTCTGGGGGGTAAATCTGACTGATCAAACCATCGAAATAGGTATTATCAATATTTAATAAATCATCTAAATATCTAGAGGTGGAGCTAAAAGCTTCAATAATTTCAGATTGGTTATCATTGGAAAGCGACAACATGAAGCCTCTTTCATAACAATACAAGAACAGATCAGCCACAAGAGGTGCGCAATTAGTACCCATCGGAATACCCACAATTTGTCTAAATAACTTAGTACCGAATCTAATATAAATATTGTCAAGTAGAAAGGTGAGGGCATCACACACTTTCTGAAATGACCAAAGTGCATAATTCTTATGCTCTTTAGAAGTGAAGAATGCATTTCTGACATTACATGCAAGATAGAGAGAATCTTCTCTGTGAAAAGCCCATTCAATTAAATCATTAAGCTTTTTTTTTATAAGATTATGAGGAAGTGTAGTGTAAAGAGTGGAAAAATCGTAAGTAGACAGACTTGAAGCACGAAAATGTCTGGATTTCAATTGATTTAAAACCTCATTCGAATTTTTTATAGACCAAAACAGATTTCTTCCAGATCTTTCAAAACCTTTATCACAATATTTAATCACATGCGTTTTAATAGCAGTAAGACAGGAAGTTAATATTTTAGAAAGTTCAGTGGTAGTGCAATAGGATAGAATTTGCAATAAACCGTGCCTTGTAAGGTCTTTTATGAAGTTTTGGTAACCAGTATAGCGTAGGAAGCTTGTCTTGGCCTTCGTTAACACACTCAGCAAACATGGTGGCTGAATGACACACATGTTCATCTACTATAGCTCTCTCTTCAGCTAAAGGCTAAAGTTCATAGGCCTTAGTACCACCAAGCTCCTGCTTATGCGTGTTAACATAGTGGAGACGTCACACAACGACGACGTTGTTAGCGGCCTTGTCTGCAGGGGCCAAAACAAATTTCTTATGAAATTCTCGAATACCTAGTTTAAGATGACGTAAATACGTCTTGGGCTTAGGAGGTAATAAGTTAGTATTTTGAGAGTAGAAAGAAATGCGTTTATTCACTGGTTTTAAAATGCTAAGTTCCAGTCCTTAAGGGCTTTATGCTCAACATACTCTCGCTTACACCATCGATTACCGAATTCATTCAAGGAAGCAGCGATTTCATCTCTACCTTTACTGAAATCAATTGTAGAAGGAAACCGATATTTCGGTCCTTTAGAAATTATATTCCTTATCCTAGAAGCAGGAATAATTTTCAAATTGCCAGTAATTACATGACCAGCAGCAGGATAGCAATACTTTGAGTTTTTACAAACACATGAATCAGGAGTATTAGTATCAATATCAAGATCTGAAACAAGTTTATTGAAATTAAAAATGATAGATCTGACAGGTAAGTTAATTGTATCGATTCCTGATCTTTGTTTTACTTCCACTTTACCCCTGAAAACACCATTTTACTGTATCAAAGTGGGGTTAAATGGGGTCAAATTTATACAGGCATGTTTTAGTGAAAACACCATCAGAGTCTACCTTCTAACTAGTGTCCCAAGTCAGGATTAAAGGGACAGATTCAATTGGCCTTGCCTATTTGGTAATATTTATTTATATATTTTATTTCAGATACAATTAACCCTTATCCTGCTGAAAAATTTAATAAGCCACATGCATATCTGTTTGTTTGTTTGTTTTGGCGTTTAACAACCCCGTCAACACTATTTATGTCATTTTTAGCCGGTCAGTTTACCTATCCAAACTTTTCCTGGACAGGCTTATACGTAAGCGGTTAACCAGAACACTGAACATTCTTTCGCCAGAAACTGACAGGTACCATTCTTGAATCAGCGGAAGGTTGAGAATGACCGTAGAAAAGATTTCATGATCAATCTCTACGAAAGAATGTTGCCGACTCCGACAGGTATCGAACCCACGTCCTTCTGATCACCAGTCAGACGCGAATCCGGCTGAGCTACCGAGGCCGGCACATGCATATCTGACTATCAACCAATCCGATTACATGATTTGATTTTTCTTTCAAATGCACAAACTATACGACAGTGTACATTCTGATCAGATGGCTTATTCTGATCTTGATCTACACTGTTTGCAAAGATTCAGGGTTGTTGCGAACAGCAGGATAAGTGTTATTATAGGTCATACAACTTGAGTATTTCGTAAAGTTTCTTAAGGTAATGGTCCCATTTCATACAATTTGAAAAAAAAAAAGCTCAGAAGTCTATATAACTTATCTTGTTCTATTAAAGCTGAAGTAATCATCTTACAATGAAATGAGAACCTATAATTTCTATAAAAAATATAGAACCCTGCTCTTGAAAACAAATAGATAGCCTATATGAGACATGCTTCACATTCCAGTTTGAAAGGAAAATTATCCTTCTTTGGCATACTGAAGAAAGAAAATGCCATCCAGACTCACATTTTGAAAATTATTTATTGTAAACTTGGATAAGTTTGCTTTTAAAATATCCTTCAAAATGAAATAGTGAAAAAAGTGCACTTACAACAGTTTCGCATATAAGATACAATGCAAATTTCTATTTTCAGTGCGAAACTATTGTAACTAACAAATTTTCTTTATTTTCGAGAGTTATGAGAAGCTTTTTAGATTGTATATGTAAAATGTAATTTTACTTAATGTTTGTGAATCTGACTATTTTTCATTGCTGTATACTAAAAATAAACAGTTTTTTGTTTCTCCTGTAAAATTTTGAAATGTACGGTTACAACAGTTCCGCATATAAGTGACGATATATAAAAGCATGTGAAAGCATATTTAAAGCTAAACATGTATGATATATTGTTAAAAATTGATATAAATGTTTCTTTGTCTGTTTCATTCTGAAGTGGATTCCTGCTAGTCTATAAAATTTTGAATCATCACTGTTCATGGCTTTCTGAATGGAATTCCCTTACAATGTAGTAAGCTCAGAGTTTCTGTAGTATTTTCATTGATAAAATATCCAACATTTGTGAAAGATATGAATATTGATACAATTCTCAGAATATTTAATTCAATTATGAAGAATAAGCAATTTAGTAATCTAAAATGAAGAATATTACACAGAATTTTAAAAGCATATCCACATCACAGAATATAAGCATGAATTAACAAAAGAAGCACTGTACAGCCCTTAAACACTACTGTAGCGATTAGGAGGTTTCGAGATTCTACCAGATCTTGTTTTATATGGTGATTGTCCCGTATTTTCTGGTCAGGCAGTTAAAATGTTGTTGATTCAAACGACTTTCTCGAGCCGTTGTTTGTACTTTCATTATTGTTCGACGTTGATTGTTGAGGTTTTTCCGAGTTAGTACCACGATTTCCTCTGGCTCTGTACGTGTTGGTACCGATTTTGTTGGTCGTAGGTGTTTTCTGTTTCGTCGAAACTTCCGCCCGTCGGGTGTTTTGACTACGTATGATCTGGGTAAATCATGTTTTCGTTCTATTGTGCCATGCTTCCATTTATTTTTGTGTCGCATGACCACATTTTCCCCTTTTCAAGAGGTTTTAGATCATTTTTCAAAGCATGTCTGTCATGATAATGTTTTTGTTAATGCTGTCTATGTTTGAGACGTTTTCTTATTTCCTCCGTATTTGGTGGTTTTAGGAGTGGTGTTGCTGTTGGTTTCTTTGTTTTTAAACGTCTCCCAGTTAAAATTTTGGGCAGCTTACAAAGGTGTATCTGCATCAATTGGAGAAATACGGAAGTCAAGAAGTGCCATGTAAGGATCATCGACCTTCTTGAAGATGTTTTTCACTGTTCAAACAGTTCTTTCGATTTGACCGTTACTTGACGGAAATCCTAGAAATGACGTCACATGCGTAAATCCATATTCTTTGCCTAACTGACGCATCTGTGAATTAGCGAAATGTGGCCAATTGTCACTTACTAGTATGTCAATTAGCTCATGTCTAGAAAATTGTCCCTTAATGTATTGAATTACATACTTAGTTGACAAATTGTCTAGTTTGCTAACTTCTGGCCACTTTGCAAAATAGTCTACTGATATTAAGATAGTGATGTCCTTTGTATTCGAATATGTCTATTCCAATTTTACTCCATGGCCTGCCTGGTACTTCAGAAGGAATTAATGGTTCTTTTAGGTTCATTGGTTGATTGACTGCGCAAGTAGCACATTTTGACACTTTTTCTTCAATGTCACTGTTCATAGACGGCCAAAATAACACTTCGCGTGCCCTGGATTTGCATTTTATTATTTCAAGGTGAGAAGAATGTATAATTTCAAGCATTTCATTTCCCAGTTATTTAGGGATTTATTAATTTCAATCTCTTTAACATTAATCCGTCTATGGTAGCAATTTCATCACGATAATTCCAGTAAGTTTTCAGTTGTTGCGGTAGGGTATCTTTGGTCTCAGGCCAGCCGTTGATCGTGACATCTTTTAATTATGTCATTTCTCTATATTCCCTTGTCATTTGTCGTATTTCATCCCTTTTTGCGGGCGATACTGACAAATATGACAATTATAACTGAATTTCATTTACGCTCATTTCTTCTGCAAGATTGTCACTTGTCTCTTCTAAAAACGATCTAGAGAGATGGTCAGAAAAAAACATTGTTTAACCAGGTTTGAAAACTATGCCTATGTCATACCTTTGTGACTGAAACATTAAGTTTTGCAGTCTAACTGGTATTTCATGTATTCCCTTTCTGTAAATGGATTGTAATATGGCTTATGTTCACTTTCTACAATTACGTTTTGACCATATATGTATTGGTGAAATTTTCTACACCCGGATACAATTGCTAATGTTTCCTTTTCACTCTGGGAATATCTTTGCTGTGTCTCAGTTAATGCACAGGAGGCATATGCAACGGGTTTGCCTTCTTGTATTAGTGCTGCTCCCATTCCTTTGTAACTACTATCCACGGAAAGAACAATATGTTTATTTTTATCAAAGTACGTTTGTACTGGTGAATTTATACACATTTTCTTGAGTGACTGAAAACTTTTTTCTTGTGCACTGTCCCAGTGCCATTCTATGTCCTTGTGTAACAATTCTCTCGATGGAGCTGATACCTCCCACATATTTGAAAGGAATTTTGCGAGGTTCTGAATTAATCCAAGAAAATGCTGCAATTCTTTCTTGTTTTCAGGTGCTTTCATTTGTTCTACAGCCCTGAGTTTCCGATAGACTGGTTTGAGTCCATGTTCACTCAACACGTGTCCTACGTAGGTGACTTTCGAAATTCACATTTATTCGGCGAAAGCTTCAGATTATACTTCCGAGCTTTTTCTAGGACTTTTTTCAATCTCTGATAATGCTCTTCTTATGTATTGCCCCATATTAATATGTCATCCATAATAACTTCTGCGCCTTCTAAATCTTCAATCATTTCTGACATGACTGACTGATACAGTTCACTGGTACATTTTACTCCAAAAGGTAATCTACAGTAACGATATCTCCCGAAAGGAGTATTGAATTTACACAACTTAGAGCTTTCATGGTCCAGTCCGAGCTGCCAAAATGACGATGTACAATCTATTTTACTAAAATTTCTTAGCCTTCGGAATACGAAATACGACTTCTTCGACTGTCAAAGGTGGAAAGTGTTGCCTTTTTATAGCTTTATTCAGATCTCTAGAGTCAATACAAATTCTTATGGATCCGTTAGGTTTTGTAACCACAACCATACTGCTGAACCAACTTGTAGGTTTTTCCACCTTTTTAATGATTCTTTCTTTGACCATGCTTGACAGTTCAGCTTTTACCTTATCTCTCATGGAAATAGGTATTCGTCTTGGAGGCTGAAAGATAGGAGTGATATTTGGATCAATATGAAGTTTATGTTTACCTGGTAAGTGTCCTATTCCTTGAAATAAATTTGAGTATTCATTTTTAATGTCACTATTGTGCACTTTTTCAATTGCTTTGTCCAGTTTGAACATTCTTTGAACTAAACCTACTTTCTGGCAAGTCTCTGAGCCTATTATCGTTGGTGCATTCTGTGCAATAGCCTGAAATTCTATGTCATGAATATTTTATTATTGAAATAACAAGGTAGTCTGATGGAACCTATTGGATTGATTGTGTGTCCACTGTAAGATCGTAATTTGGTATCAGTTCCTTTCAATCTGTTTTGATTTTCATTTGTTTTAGAACGCTTTGACTAATAACGTTACATTTTACCTCTGTGTCAATTTGCATGGAAATTTCATTGTCATAGATACTACTTTTCACTTTCAAATCATCTGATAATTTATGGATTTCCATTTCATCTGATAACATTTTCACATAAACCAAATCACTGTCATAACTCTCATTATTCGTATTGTCACTACTGTTAAAATCATAATCATTATCTTCAAGAGGGTTCACACCTTTTTGCTGCCTGTCATGCTTTCGTCTTCTTGCTAAGCACATTTTGCTAAAATGAATCATTTTCCGGCAATATCTGCACTTTTTACCCAATGCTGGACATGGTTTTTCAGCCTGATTGTAGCGACATTTCATACATTTTACTGCATGTGTGTCATGGTTTGACTTACCTCTAGGGCTTTTTCTGTTACCCTTGTATTTTGGGATAAGTTGATTTGTACGGGATTTGCTTTTATGGCACATACATTGGGGTCTTCACCAGCATTCATGGACTTCAACTGCTTTTGAGACAGTTCATATGTTCGTGCTATGTCCACACATTTGTCAAGTGTTAACCATGTCATAATATACTGTTTCATCATATCCACATTCCTTGAATAATAATTTAAAATCAGTCACTAATTGTTCAAAAGGCTCCTCTGCTTCCTGAATTCTTGATTTGAAAATGTATCTGGAAAAAATCTTATTTGACGTTGGTTTACAATAACTTTTAATTTTTTTTCATAATGTGCCGAAAGGTCCCTTTTCTCATCCACTGTAAGATTCCATGTTGAATAAATGTTTCTTCCTTTTTCACCAGCCCATAACATTAAATAATTCCACTTTTCTTCTTCCCGTCTTGCTTTTAAAGGTCCACCAAACATAAAGTCACAATGCTCTTTAAACGATTTGAATGCCGTGTCTAAGTCTTTTGCATCCCAGTGTATGTATGGATATCTAGCATTTTGTTCATCTATTTTGTGTGATTTATTTCACCGATTATCTTTTTTTTAAATAAGCTAACTCCTTCTTTTCACAAAATAGAATATTCAGACTTCTTCTCTATCCTTTGAAAACAGAGTAAATCTGAAGACGTAAGCCCGCTCCGCTCTCTGACACCATGTTATGTTTTGTTGGTATAAGACAACAACAAGTCAGTCTGATGGGCAGTACACACGCTATTTAATTTGCATTAAGCTAGCTATTTTATACTACAGACAAATACATACTTTGAATCACTTTGATAGGAATTAGTGAGAAGGTGTATTCATCATGCAGCCATTTTTGAATACATAACAGTTGGTGCCTGGTGCACTATCTCTGGTCGGGCCCATCGGAGTCTAACTGTTGGTTTTCTTTTGCTCCAGCATTTCAGTTGTTTCTTGCTGTCGAGTCTCATCGTTGTTTCATCTTTGTGGTTGTTTGATTTTTGTGTTCTCGCAGATGTCGCACTGATGAGTTAAGAGGCCTTTACGCGGGCTGAACATATTATTTGTCTAAATCTCGACGGAAGTAAGGACGAGGACTGCGGCTGCATAAAGTCAATTAAGCCTCCGCGCTCTATCCCCAGTGTAATTCTATTTACTGGTCAACCCTTCCTAGGCGGTTCTTCTGTCGCGGTTTATTTTTATTCTGGTTTGTCTTTGAGTGTGTGTATTGCATATCTCTAATTGTTTTGGATATCCAGATGACCTTTTTAGGAGAAAACAATTGTTCGCTTTCCGCTATGGATGTTTCCATTAGGGTCTAGTTATTGCATGTTTGTTTTGCTTTCCTTTCGGTGTCTCTGGGTGGGTTAATTATATCGATTCCTGATCATTGCCTTCACTTCTATTTAGTAGGCATGTCCTGCACAAGAAGCACTACTCCGGGTGCCTTGGTATTCCAGTCATGTCCCCTGACAGTATTTCTTAGCGACCACCTTGTAATCACCGTAACTCCAACACACTTTGAGATTTATTGATGATACTTGGTGCAATTACACATGAGGTTAGGTAGACATGTCATGCAAAAGAACCACAATTTTAGGTATTAGTGTTATATCCTCTGACATCTGACAGTATTTCTGTGCGATCGCCGTAGCTGAAATACCCTTTGGGATATATTGATTGTACTTGGTACAATTAAACATGAGGTACATGTCATGTGCAGTTCAGTAAGTATGTCATGTGTAAGAACCACAACTGTATGTGACATTGTATTTGGGTTATCTCCCGTGGCATTATTTCCTTGTGGTCATAACAACTCTAGGTGTCATGGTATGTCGGTTATCTCCCATGTCAGTATTTCCTTGTGAATACCTTGCAATCGCTGTAACCTTAATACCCTTTGAGATATATTGATGATACTTGGTACAAGTATACATAAGGTTGAGTAGGCATGTCATGCGCCAGAACCACAACTCTAGTTGCCCAGGTATTTGAGTTAACTGCTCTGAGAGTTTTTCCTTGTGATCATCACCTGATGAAGTGGTAAGGTACCCGCTTTCTGTCTGTTGAACATAATTGGATGTATAATTAGGGACCCTATCGAGATTTCATGTACAAAACTTTTAAACTCAAAATCGACGTGCTGACTAGTACTCGTTGGTTTGCTAAACAAAAAAAAAAAAAAAAAACAAACAAAAAACACCAAAATTTGCAAAGTATGACAGTACATCATTACTATAGTAGTATTTCCTCTTACCAGACTGGATATCACCAGAAAGGCATTGCTTAGACAACCTGATGGCTATACGGTACAGTGGTTCAACGTCAGTTACAAATAACGGACGCATATGCCAAGAATGGTCAAAACAGACACCGCACAAGCACGGATATAACAGGGACGAATTATTTCCTTCCGATGAGTCTGTCACAGGGGCCAACAATTACTGCCGCGATTTTGATGATACTAAAGGCAGGCCTTGGTGCTTTACTAATGATCCGGATATTCGCTTTGGATACTGTACATTTACTATATGCAATGGTCAGTATACATAACCCGCTTTATAAAATTACGAAAACGGGCCAATACAAATACATAGTACACTTATTTGCCGAAAAAAAACAGCACATTTTCAGATGAAAAATTGTGATATTTTTTTTTATTTCTGCTCAAAATATAGATTGTGGGTACTCGTTAGAACCGCCTCGGTAAGGCGGTTTTAACGGGTACTCACAATCTATATTTTAGAGCAGAAATAAGAAAAATAAGGTTTACCCCTGTAAACCCCAGTTTTACTATATAAAAGTGGGGTTCAATGGGGTCAAAATTATATAGGCGTGTTTTCGTGATGATAATATATTTTTGCGCCTCCTCTAAGCACATCGAGTTATATGTATCCTGGTTTCCATTCAGTCTTTAGACATTTGTATCAACCCTAGTGTTATGGGTTCCTTTCAAAGACCGAACTTGATCAAATGTTTCTCAGATAGTACCCCGTGCACATCTAGAAAAAAGATTCAACAGTTTTGACGTTTTGTCATTAGATATGTCGATATCATGGATTCTGCGTTCAATTTGTGATACCACCGCAACATTTTCCAATTGTCTGGTACTTTTTTATTGATAGTGAGACTGACATGAGATATGAGACATTTGACATGAGACTGGCCTTTATGCAAAGAATACATTAGTCAGTGTTTTCGCCTAATAGATCGGTTTTCGTAAACTGCTCGTGAATTATTGGCATCTCGTGAATGGCGACCAATGTATTGAATAATAGTATCGACCTCTTCGGAAAACGGCGAAGATAAACATATGCATTCAGTCAGGTTTGAAATTATGATAGAGATCACCAGTCTCAGGTCAAAATGTTCGAACTATGCCACATAATACACTGAAAAAAAGTTTAAGTTATCATTAAAAGCACGGTGTTTTAGATACAGTAATACCAGACAGTGCTATCAGTTTTAGCCACCAACGTGGGTACAGAATATAAAACACGATCTTTCGCTCCCCCTTTCCCTTGAAATGGCACACGGCATATCTGGCAGCGTAAAATAGATTTATCATATGACGTCGCGTCTGAGAGTGTAATAACGCCATGTTATATTTTTTTATAATCCACTAGTAGATTAAATATGCAAATAAGCTAGATACGTCCCGTAACGTTACATGTGCGACGTACTTAACGACGTTGCGTTTACTAGCGGCGGAATATTGACATTTTTGTAAACAAATGTGAATAAAATGCGTTTTAAATGTCATATGATAAATAGAATCTTGCATTCGTGCTCATGTATTATTGCATTTATTAAACTCGTTGAGGAAAAGGGATAAAATGCTCGACAAAGCCTCACATTTTATCCCTTTTCCTCAACTCGTTTAATAAATGCAATAATACATGAGCACTCATTAAGATCCTCTATTTAAGCACCTCCCACAAGTGAAATACTTTTCACTGACCGTCCCAGGGCGGTTCATCTATTGCGGTTTATTTAAGAAACCAGTGCTTCAGCTGAAGTGCACGACCCGGCGGATGCTTTTAGCTTTATGAGTGTTACCATATATGGGTATGGCGACCATGTTGGTCATGTGACCTGGACCTAAAACGGTTCACCCAATAAATGCGCCTTATCGTAAGGAGTAAAGATATATCTTATACTTTAGTACTGTATTCTGAATCGTTTGCAGGATAAAATGCATTCTCACTTTTCCAATACAAAAGCATATGTGTCAAAGTTTGACCTAGGCACAAAGAAGGTCAAGGTCAACCCAGGGTCACCATTTTAGCAATTTATGATGGGCCTACGTCCCAGATGCTATTTATCAATTTTTTTGGAAATCTGCCCAGTGGTTCTGGAGAAGACTATTTTTGAAGGGTTTTTACCATATATGGCTTGGCGGCCATTTTGGTCATGTGACCTGGACCCCATGAGCAAATTTTGGTTTCCCCAATCCCATAGAGGCTCCATATGAAATTTTACTTCAAACGGCCCAACGGTTTCCGAGGAGAAGCAGTTCGAAAATTTTCACATTTTTCGCCTCGGCGAGGCTATACTATATGGAATGTAATATTTCGCAAGTTCATTGGTTATATCTCATTGATATCTACCAGTATGCAAAAAAATTGTTTAAATATTCCAACAAAAGCATATGTGTCAAAGTTTGTCCTAGGCACAAAGAAGGTCAAGGTCAACCCAGGGTCACCATTTTAGCAATTTATGATGGGCTACGTCCCAGATGCTATTTATCATGTTTCGTGGAAATCTGCCCAGTGGTTCTGGAGAAGACTATTTTTGAAGGGATTTTACCATATATGGTTTGGCGGTCATTTTTGTCATGTGACCCAAACCCCATCACCAATTTTCACAAACGGGTTACGGACGGACAGACAGACTGACAGAATGACAGACTGACAGAATGACAGAATGACACGGTGATTTTAGGGCACTCTTAGAAATCAACCGACTTCAGTCGGTCGCTTTTTCACCGGGTCGTGCAATAGATCAGCTCTAACTGTGATTTGTTGAGTAATAAATCACAGTTTGGAGGTCAGTTGACGTCAGTGGCGTAGTAGAGGAAGAGTCTGTTTTACTCAGTAAATTATAATCATGTGTTGACATCATTTACATGATATAATGACAGAACTCCGGATATTCTCCACCATGTGAGACAAAACTGGTAGCCATATGGCCATTTTGTGGGAAAGTAACTGTCCTTATGGCCTTCCTTTGTTTAGGTTTCATTATGGTCTGGTCGCTTAATGTTTGTATTTCTTTCCCTTTGGTGTCTTTGATGGGTGGAGTAAGTTAATTGCATCGATTCCTGATCTTTGTTTTACTTCTACTTTTTCTAAATCAAAGCCAAATCAACATGGTTGTAAAGTGTTGACAAGAACAAAATAACTCACCACATCCCACAAGTGTATTCCTAAAAAAGGTAAAAGAAAATCCGGGGCGAACCACCATCACAAAATGTAGATCACCCTTAGCACCGAGAGGAAGAGAAAATAAAAACTCACAGGAACAAGTATAACAACAAGTGCGTAACAAATGGAACAATCAGATGATGATTTCGTGTTTAACGACGCGTCAACCCTCTTTTTTGGTCATAAGCGACAAACGATTAATGGTGAAACTGGAACAATCAGTCCTCTCTTCCTATGACAGGTAGATTAGACTGCTTAAAGCACTGCACTAACAACAAAAGCACAATAAAGTACATATTGACAATTTGTTTTTGTTGAAATATACCAAAACAACGATACACCTGATATGAAGTTGTCATACACCTTCTTAAGGTCATGTGGGTGACAGCAATTGGCATTTTTGATAGCGGGTTGACATACGCAACATTTCTATGAAGTTTGAATGAGATTTGCCTAAGGCTATAGAAGTCGATGTTTGAAGATTTTTTTTTCTATTTTTAGCTCTGGCGGCTGTCTTGTTCATCAGAGCGGAATTATTTTAGGTATTTTGGTAGGGAGCCACCTAGGCAACATTCCTGTGCAGTTTGAACCAAATAGGCTCAAGGGTTGAAAAGGAGCTCACATTTGAAGCATATTTTTTTAAAATGTTTAGCTCTTGTAGCCAATTTGCTCATTGAAGTGGAACTGTTTTAGCTATTTTGGGAGAGTGTCACTTAAGAAATATGCCCATGAAGTTTGAAGGAAACTGGCCCAAGGGTACAGGATGAGTTGTTGTTTAAAGGTTTTTCTATTTTTAGCTCTGTTGTCAATCGTTTCATCAGAGCAGACCAATTTTGGCTATTTTGGTTGGGAATCATCTAGGAAAGACTCCTGCAAAGTTTGAATCAAATTTGGCAAAGTGTTTAGGAAAAGCTCACGTTTAGAGCAAATTTACTATATTTTCTATTTTTTGCTCTGGCAGCCATCTCGTTCAACACATCCAAATCATTTTAGCTATTTTGGTAGGGAGTCACCTAGGTAATATTCCTGTGAAGTTTGAATCGAATTGGCCCAAGGTGTTGAGGAGGAGTTCGCATTTAAATCATATTTACCTTTTTCTTTTATTATCTTTGGTAGCCATTTTCATCATCTGAGCAGAACTGTTTTAGTTATTTTGGTAAAAGGGTCAGACAAGCAATATTCCTATGAAGTTTAAATGAAACTGGCCAAATGGGTTCAGAAGAAGTTCGATTTCGAAATAAATTTACGTTTTTCTTTTTTTAGCTCTGGCAGCCATTTTATTTGTCAGAGCAGAACAATTTTAGCTATTTGAGTAGGGAGCTACTTGAGCAACACTCCTGTGAAATTTGAATCAAATTGGCTCAAGGGTTTAAGGAGGAGTTCGCATTTGTCACTGTCACTCACATTTACTTTTGTTTTCAATTTTAGCTCAGGCGGCCGTTTTACTCATCTGAGCAAAACCATTTTAGCTATTTTGATAGAGGGTCACTTAAGCAACATTCCTGTGAAGCTTGCATAAAATTGACCCTGGAGTACAGAAGGAATTGTCGTTTAAATCTTTTTTTTAGTTTTAGCTCTGGCGGCCATTTTGTTCATCAGAGCGGAACGATTTTAATGTTTTGTGTAGGAAGTCAGCTAGGCAACATTCGTGTGAAGTTTGAATCAAATCGACAAAAGGCTTAAGGAGAAGTTTGCGTTTGAGTCAGATTTACAACGGTTTTCTATTTTTTGTTCCTGTGGTCATTTTGTCATCGGAGCGGAAACATGTTAGCTATTTTGGTAGAGAGTCATCTAATGAACATTCCTGTGAAGTTTGAATGAAACTGGCTAAAGGGTACAGGAGGAGTTGTCGTTTGAAGATGTTTTTTTTTTTATTTTAAGCTCTGGCGGTAATCTTGTTTGTCAGAGCGTAACGATTTTAGCAATTTTGGTAGGGAGTCACCTAGGCCACATTCCTGTGAAGTTTTAAACAAATTGGCCCAAGGTTTGAAGAGGAGTATGCTTTTGAAGCAAATGTACGAGGTTTTTTATTTTTAGCTGTAGTGTCATTTTGTTCATCTGAGCGGAACCGTTTTAGCTATTTTGGTAGAGGGACATCGAAGCAAAATTCCTATGAAGTTTGAATGAAATTGGTCAAAGGGCACAGGATGTGTTGTCGTTTGAAGATTTTTTTTTTATCTTTTTAGCTCTGGTGGCCATCTTATTTGTCAGAACGGACCGATTTAAGCAATTTCGGTAGGGAGTCACCTAGGCAGCATTCCTGTGAAATTTGAATCAAATTGGCCCACGCGTTTAGGAGGACGTTTTTGGTAGGAAGTCACCTAGACAACATTCCATTGAAGTTTTAATCAGACTGGCCAGGAGTTCGCGTTTGAAGCAAATTTACGATGTTTTTCTACTTTTAGCTCTGGCGGCCAGCTTGGTCTAGCTACTTTGATAGAGAGTCACCTAAGCAATAATCCTATGAAGTTTGAATGATATTTGCCCAAGGGTACAGGAGGAGTTGTCGTTTAAATATTTTCCAAATTTTAGCTCCGGTGGGCATTTTGTTCATCGGGGCGGAACGATGTCAGCTATTTTTGTAGGGAGCCACCCAGGCAACATTTCAGTGTAGTTTGAATTCGAATTGGCCCATGGGTTTAGGAGGAGTTCGCATTATCAAACTGTTGACGACACACGACGGAAGACGGACATTTACTGATCACAATAGCTCACCATGAGCACTTCGTGCTCAGGTGAGCTAAAAAGAACAATGCCAGAACCACCTTAGAACATTCGGCAGAACAAGCTACTTGTGCAATTAAAGGCCCTTTACTGTCGGCCAATATTCGCCCAAGTTTTAGCTGAACTTCCAGACTTTAAACACAAGAATATTTAGTTCGTATAATGGTTCAAGGTCATCCAACCATACAACAGTGATAAAGAGAGTCTGACCTGTGGTTCGGTAATTAAAAAGTCAGTAAATATACACCAACCTTAGACACCTGAAATATAATAATTCTCGCACAAAACCAATGGAACAGTAACTACAAAAATGTTTAACCTTGAAATAAACCATGGCACAAAGGCAAATGAGGACGAATATAAACCAACGGCATTCTTTTTTAAATATTACAAGCTGAAAGCAAAAATGAGTTTCTGTCTCCAATACATTACGAAAAATCGCCTATACAAATACATTTTTACCTTTATCGCAGAAAAAATGAAAAAATATAAGATTAAAAATTGTGATATTTTTCTTTTTTCTGCTCAAAATATAGATTGTTTGTGCTCGTTGAACTGCCTCACCGAGGCGGTTCTAACGAATACCTACAATCTATATTTTAGAGTAGAAATAAGAAAAATAAGGTTTACCACTGTAAACCCCAGTTTTACTATATAAAAGTGGGGTTCAAGGGGGTCAAAATTATATAAGCGTGTTTTCGTAATGACATAGCTAAACGTGTAACCAAAATAAAATGTTTCAAGGACATACACGCAAGGGCATATGATGACAAGACTAAACCACATCAGAAGTACCACCTTAGAATGGTAAGGAAAATTGATTGGGTGTGGGCGGCTGTCATAATCGATTTAACCCGGCCACATCCCTTCTCAGCCTTAGTTTATGCTTCTAATGTTTTCAGTCTGTTTGAAGAATTTCTAATAAATCAGATCCCAGTTGTTCAAAGCATCGTTAGCTTAACGAGCTCGTTAGTGGTCATATTGTTAACTCTTCTAGCAAGTTTAATATGTAAAATTTTGGTATTTTTGCAGAAAAAATGTGAAGCTGCTCTCATTTTTTCTGCAAAAATATTTGCATATTTGCCACAAGAAATGATCAAAATTTTAACGATACGTTAACTAACGTCGTCGTTAGTTTTGAACAACTGGCCCCAGGGCATTAGCTCCGAAAACATACATATCAAGAAAATTAAGGGATTAAGCAACGATGAGCACGCAACCGCATGAAATAACTGAAATGCTGATATGAAAGCAACCAATAGGTGTACCCCAATACTACATTGCATATGCTTAAGTTATGGTAAAGGCATGCAAAGGAAGAAAAACTCTCAAATGGTCAAAAAGGTTAAAGATGAACTTGAAACTTTAATCATTCAAAGATGAATTTAATTCATTCAAAGATGAATTAAAGCATACTGCAGTTTAAAATGTTAACTGTATGTTTTACACAACAAGCACATTTAAGAAGGTCTCAAAAAGTCCCAACATTTATCTAAAACACCTACGAGGAAACATCATGATACGATCATCTAAGGAAAGTTTGAAACTTTTTTTTACATAGAAAAAAAATGTTCTTACCTTCAGCCCCAAGCACATGGATATTAGCAGCAAAGATGCGAAGTTTCGAAGTCTAACTGTTGGTTTTCTTTCACTCCAGCATTTCAGTGGTTTCTTGCTGTCGAGTCCTCATCGTTGTTTTATCTCTGTGGTTGTTTGATTTTTGTGTTTACGAAGATGTTTCACCGATGAGTAAGGAGACCTCCATGCGGACTGAACAAATTATTTGTCTAAATCATAACGGAAGTAAGGGCAACGATTGTGGCCATGTAAAATCGATTAAAGCCCCCCCCCCCTCCCCCCAGTGGGGATTTCGTTTTGCTGACCGTTCTAAGGCGGTTCTTCTGCCACGGTTTATTTTTGTTATGGTTTGTCTTTGAGTGTGTGTATCGCTTATACAATTTTGTTTTGGATAGCCAATTGACCATTTTGTGGGACAGTAACTGTTCTTTTGGCTTTCCGCTATTGATGTTTCCATTAGGGTCTGGTCGTTTCATGTTTATGTTTCTTTCACTTTGGTGTCTCTGATGGGAGCTGTTGGTTTATTGCATCGATTCCTGATCATTGCCTTCTATTCTAGTTTAGAGAAGGGACACCCCGTTATATATAACTCCTTGTGCATCCGAGCCCGTCTAGACTCATTTGTTTAATGTAAAAAGACAAAGCCATCACATTCCACATTTTGTTTTCATTCTCCATATCTCCATCTCCATCATCGCTTGCTAGCCTGGAACTCGTTTGATACCGAAATCAATAGGAATATCTGGTATCATTGTGTGCTAATGTAAGGTGACTGTGGCCAGAAAACTATATGCTTTCTTTAGTGTTTTATACCTCTGTTAATATTTACCAGGACATTACAACATAGCAAGGGAGAAACAGGCCGAAAACCTTTTGTACATCAATTTGGTGCATATTACTCCAGACCAATGATGATCAGAGTTGTAATCCCTGGCCTCAGTTGTTAATATATTTGTGATTTGGATTCCATATATATATGTTTCATCTAATAAAGGAATAAGAGGTCACACACCATTTTTGTTGAATTGTTAATGGTCATAACTTGGCCAAATGTTGACGGATCAAGGATAATCAGAGGGGTGGTCTTTTGCCACAGAATGATTCCTTTAGTGGTTTATTTATCTGTGAAGTTCCACCCATATATTCATTTTAACAAAGAAGCCATAAACATGTCCAATATTAACAGGCTGTGTCATAAACAATCCCAAACAACACTTTCCCGATGCATATGTACATTTGAAATTTGAAGAAAATCCGTAAAATGTAAAAAAAATATTGAGAGGAAAATCCCACAAACAACTTATTTGGAACTGACAGGAGCTGTATCTTTGTCAAAAGTGCCCCCCCCCCACCAAGTAATTAGACTTCCTTTCTGCCTTGCCGTCTTTGTGCCCACTGGGAAGAACAAAAGGAAGTACCAACTGTTTTGCCGTGGGTGGCGTGCCGGAAGAAGGGATCCTGAGTTGAGGGTTATCTGAGATTGCGCTGCTTCATGAACCCAACACGCCTCTTTGGCCTGGGTTTTCGTTGTGAATGGGTGGTAGTGCGGTCCGGCACTGCCAGCCTGTCACTCATCGCCTTTGGTCATAGACAAGAGAACAGTGTACATAGCTGGACATCACAAAAGCATCGAACCGCTTAAATCAGGTGCTCTTCTCAATGGGGCCGAGCGAGAACGGCAAGTTAGGAGTCTGCTCAGCACTAATAAATTATTTGATCTCAAAGACAAAGAGTCTTTACACAATTCACACAACTCATATAAGGGTGTCATTCGCAGCCGGAACTACTTCATTGTCGCTATGAAGAGATCATAGAAACTTAAAAGATCAAGCCGTTATTGGAGTTCGTAACATCAAAGTTCTTAGAGATGGTTTACTTAAATGGACAAAAACTTATGTTTTTTCATTTAATACACCAATTCTATCGAAGAATATCGAAGTGGCGTATACTTTTTAACGTAGAGGTTTACATCCCAAATCCTCTCAAATGTTACTCCTGCCTCGAATGTGGCCACCACGAAAGCAAATGTCAGAAAAACTTCTCTGTCCTGTCCAAACAGTGGTGACCTAAGCCGGCGCTAAAGGGAGTTACCGGTGTTGCAAATTTCAGTACTGGTCATGAAAAAACTAAAAAAAAAACGATATTGCTATTTTCGTTTATTTCGGAAATTCTTTGCTTCCAAAGGATCCAACTATTCAGAATTTATTAAAATAAGTTCTGCAAACGTCAATCTACAGACAGACTTAAGTGCTGAGTGTCTTTAGAGCTTAAGCTAGGCGAATAATCCGAGCATCAAAACGGAAGTTTTGGAAGAAATATGTTTCACAATTGAACTACAAACGCCCATTAAAAGTTTTGGGATATGCTACGAAAAATATCAGGAAAAACAAGGTACCCTAGTTACACTCATTTAAACACTGGTTTTGACACAATTTAAACCATTAGACAAGAAAGACATTTCAGGTACTCTTGGTAGTACATATTTCAGAAATTCATCATCGCGAAATTATTCTGAATCTTTTAGAAATTTAACAATCAAGAGAAAAGAGAACTAAATTTTAGCTCCCTCAATCATAAAGAATACAATAAACCATCTAATTTATCCGAACAAGCTGAAACCATTGAAAAATCACTTGATACAGCAACCGGTCCTGATGAAATTTACGATCAGATGCTTAAACCTCTGCCAAAAGTTCTCTTCTAACACTTTTAGATATTTTAAATAATATTTGGGAAACGGGTGTCTGCCAGAGGGCTGGTATTTAGCAACAGTTATTCCATTCCAAAAACCAGGGAAAGATCATGCAGAACCTACGAACTATCGGCCGATAGCTTTGAAAAGTTGTTTATGTAAAAACAATGGAGAGAATGATTACAAGAAATTAGTTTGGTACCTGGTGTCCAACAATCTCATATCAGAATACCAGTCAGGCTTTCGTTCTGAACGAAGTACCAACAACAATTTAATAAGAATACACAGTTTTATACGTAATGATTGTATTAATTATGAACACGTAGTAGACATCATTTTCGAATTGGAGAAAGCATATGATACCATGTAGCATTATAAAATATTGAAAGACCATCATATGAGAACTTCCCGGTTTTATCCAAAGTAGAAGTAAAACAAAGATCAGGAATCGATACAATTAACTTACTCCACCCAAGGGTAAGAAACACAAACATTAAGCGACCAGACCATAATGGAAACCTAAACAAAGGAAGGCCATAAGGACAGTTACTTTTTCACAAAATGGCCATATAGCCATCCAAAATAAAAAGACACAAGTGATACACACAGTAAGTAACAAACAACAACATAAATAAATCGCCACAGAAGAACCGCCTTGGAACGGTCAGTGGAAAGATTTCCACTGGGGGGCTTAAATCGATTTTACGTGGCCACAATCCTCGCCCTTACTTCCGTCGCGATTTAGACAAATAATTTGTTCAGTCCGCATGAAGGCCTCCTAACTCATCAGTGCAACATCTCCGTGAACACAAATAATCAAATAACCTCAGAGGTGAGACAACGGTGAGGACTCGACAGCAAGAAACCACTGAAATGCTGGAGCAAAAGAAAACCAACAGTTAGACTCCGATCGGCCCGACCAGAGACAGAGCATCAGGCACCAACCAGCATTACCTTGAATTAGATCTCTAATTCTCAATAAGCCTTTACGTTGGAACCGTCAAAGAATCTGAGGTCTGACCCACCGGCGTGCAATTAAAGAAGGAAGCAATGTTGCCAACCGTGATTGGGTTAACTACCTTGCATGCAGTCTGTCGTATAATATTCATGTTGTACCCAATCTTTTTATATCGAAGAATGATTTTACGAAATTGGGTGCTACAGTCGTTGCGGTTATATATATTTCTGAATTTATATACTAAGTCACCATAAAATTCGGGTTCAGCCTTTCAGGGGAGCGCATGTTACATCTACCCTGCCATATCTCTATTATCAAGATCAGGGTGTTCTACAAAGTAGTATTCTTTCAACTACGCTATTTAACATCAAAATAAACGATCTTGTACAATGTTTTGACGACAAAACAGACTGCTCGTTGTATGTTGATGATTTCTATATATGTCATTGCCAAAAATATGAAAACAATTGAACGAAAATTACAACAAAATTTAAAGAGAATAGAGGATGGGGCTGATAAAATTGTTTCAAATTCTCCAAGACGAAAACGCAGTGTGTTCGTCTTTCTAAGCTACGGAAGAAGCACGAACATAATTCCCTGTTTTTATACGGATCACGAAGTCCTGTTATTGAAGGAGTCAATTTTTTGGTCATATTTGATCAAAAGGTATATTAATTTCACCAAATTAAATATTTCAAAGCTAAATGCTACAAATCTTTGACTCTTTTAAAAGTACTGTCTCATAAAACCTGGGGAGGAGATCGGTTTACTTTATTACATCTATACTATTCTTTAATCAGGTCTCAATAAGATCATTGGTCTGTTGTATATGGTCCGGCTAGAGAATCCTGTTAAAAACCTTTACATATTATACATCATCAAATATTTCGTCTAGCTCTGGGAGCTTTCGTAATTCTCCCATTTAAATAGAAGTGAAGGCAATGATACGCCTTTATGTTGAAGCTGGGGAACCATCTTTAACTTTGCACAGAGAAAACAACTTGTTCTTCAGAAAGCTATCAGACATGCTGCTAATCTATCTGACCTACCTTCAAACGTTCATGTCCACCAGAATTTGTAGACAAGTATGATATCAAACCCACAGCAATTAAGCCTTTTGGTTCACGTGTGTTACCACTGCTATAAAGTTCAAACATTGACCTATAAATATTCAAAAACATTAAACCGCCGAAGTTCAATTTTGGTATATTAATAAACCAACTGTTTTTAGTTGACCTGGATTATGGCAAAAACGCTGAATCAAATCCAACTTTACTGAAACAAAAAAAAATCCATTTATTGCAGTGTTAAAGGAACTCATTTTTGATTTTTATTTGCCTTCACTGCAGCTGGTGTTGTGCCGTGTGGCGGCCGTAAAATCTACCATAGTGCAGTTTACATTTTACTTTGGTCCTTTGAGATCAGCGTGAATATTCTGAGAAATCGGAAATAAATTATTGGTTTAGACTCTTATTCTAGACAGGTTTTTAATTATTTGGACCCCATTTGGATTTATATCAGTCTTTGAATCGACTGCCTATTCGAAATTCGCAAAATTGCAGTATGTTTCCTCTGGCTTTCTTTGCCGGATCATTACAGGGTCACTGATGAGGCTTTATTAGCCGAAACTACGTAGTATGATCCATCTTCTTTCTTATGAATGTTTTCATTGCTCTTCAAGGAACTCATTTTTGATTTTTATTTGCCTTCACTGCAGCTGGTGTTGTGCCGTGTAGCGGCCGTAAAACGTCTCCCCGTACATCTACCATAGTGCAGTTTATATTTTACTTTGGTCCTTTGAGATCAGCGTGAATATTCTGAGAAATCGGAAATAAATTATTGGTTTAGACTCATATTCTAGACAGGTTTTTAATTATTTGGACCCCATTTGGATTTATATCAGTCTTTGAATCGACTGCCTATTCTAAATTCGCAAAATTGCAGTATGTTTCCTCTGGCTTTCTTTGCCGGATCATTACAGGGTCACTGATGAGGCTTTATTAGCCGAAACTACGTAGTATGACCCATCTTCTTTCTTATGAATGTTTTCATTGCTCTTAAAGGAACCCATTTTTGATTTTTATTTGCTATAATGATTAACAGCAAACTAGTAAGACAAGGTCACTCAGGAAAGGCGACAATATGAGAAGTCAGCCGTCTCAAGTCACCTATAGAAAGTGACACAGAGGCACACACAAAAACTGACGAAACATGAACCAATGGCACAAAACCAAATAACAAATAAGCCACTACCAAAGAACGACCGCCTTGGGACGTTCAGTAGTAAAACTACTGGGGGCTTCAACTCCGAAGTTTATGAAATTTCAACCCTCGCTCGGAGTTCCAGTACAGTATCAAACATAATAGCAATAACAAAACGATCCGCATGGAAGCATTCTAGCTCAACAGTGAGTCAAGATAAAATACATGGTATAATGGTAATGTAAGGATTAATGTGACCATGAATCTGTGTTGAGGACTCAACAACAATCTGACGTCAGAGCAGAAGAAAACCACCAGTAAGATCACGGAGGAGCGAACCCAGGAAATATACGGTTCCATCCTTCCCGAATTCAAAGGATTTACGGTTAGACCGTCATCAAGGAGTCCGGCCCACCGCCGTGCAACCAAAGAGCGAAGCAAAGTTGTCCACTGTAAAAAGGGTCGACAACCAAACATGCAGTCTGTCGCATACCATCCATGCTATAACCACTTTTCTTGTATTTAGCAACATTTTTTTTTCTGAACTGCCTAGAAAAATTATCACTACCTAGTATTCTGAATTTATAAACTAAATCGCCATAAAACTCAGGCTACGAAAGTCCCTGTTGTATAAGTGTCTTCAAAGAAATGACATATTTAGAAATAACGTCATAATGTCGATGATAAAATTTTGAAAAAAGTTTTTCGCAGTTTATTATACCGATAGCCATGTTTTAGAAGTTTAGCTGTTCAAATTCTGTTGCGATCATAAAAGTCATCAACGTGGCAGCAAGCTCTACCAGAACTAATAAGCTGTGACATATAAACCCCATAAGACATAGTCTTAGGGACGTCACCATACAAGAAAGCAAAATTTACAATTCCAAAATTAAAATCATCTCTTTTATCATAAATTTTGCATAAGACAGTACCATTAGAAACAGTCAAAAGTAAATCTAAACATGGGGCCTCAGAATCATCAGTCTTAGCCTTATTTAACTGTAATTCTTTTGGATAAATTCTGTCAACCATTATTATCAATATTTAAAAGATCATCCAAATATAGAGAGGAAGAGTTAAACGCCTCAATAATATCAGTTTGTTTATTTTTAGAAAAGGACAACATGAATTCTTTTCCATAACAAAACAGAAACAAATTTGCAACAAGGGGATCACAGTTTGTACCCATCGGAATACCAATTACTTGTCTAAATAATTGAGATCCAAACCTTATATAGATATTATCCAATAAAAATGAAAGTGCCTCGCAAATTATAATTGACATGTCCAATATTCATAACGATTATTGTCATCTCAAGAAGCAAAATACGTATTTCTCTCATTCTATCAAGATGGTTTCAAAGAAGGAGATAGAGTTTGTTGTGCATATGTTTCGAAAGGTACACATCACATCTTGCGTCTTCCAGATGGTTAATTTATTTTCACAGCTGAAGCCAAAGCAATAGACCTAGCTTTAAATTTTGTTAGCACTTCCAAAATTAAAAAATAAATTCTGATTCACTTTCTGTGCTAAAAGCTTTTTAACCTTTCATCGGCCACAATTCCTCAAATTCAAATATTGATCGAAAAACATTACGAAATTTCGAAAACACAGCGAATCTTATTTTATTGGCTCCCACGCCATCACGAAAACACGCCTATTTAACTTTGACCCCCTCGAACCCCACTTTTATATAGTAAAACTTGGGTTTGCAGGGGTAAACCTTAATTTTCTTATTTCTGCTCTTAAATATAGATTGTGGGTACTCTTTAGAACCGCCGCAATGAGGCGGTTCTAACGAGTACCCACAATCTATATTCTGAGCAGAAATAAGAAAAATATCACAATTTTTCATCATAAAATTTTAATTTTTTTCGGCGATAAAGGTGGCAATGTATTTGTATAGGCGTGTTTGCGTAATGTCATATTGGTATTATCGGCAACGAATATGCCGACAGGAAAGCAAAGGAATAACTCAACCTTTATCCGCCTGTTTTTAAAATCACATTACCGTTTTATACCATCGATCAACAAATACATTCGTCTAAATGGCAAAGCGAATGGGACGGTGCAATATATAACAACCACCATACCATTATACCAGGCGTTGTAACCAATCCCTTTCCACGATTTTTCCAGAAAAGAGGCTGTGGTTTTGACTCTACTGCGAATCGGTCATACTATTGATACGCATTCTTACCTTTTAATATGTTCTGAACAGTTGGATCTTTTGAAAGCAAAGAATAACCAAATAAAACGAGATTAGCAGACGCGGCTTTATTGAGTCTGTTACGACAAGTACTGAAACGTGCAACACCGGCCACGCCCTCTAGCGCCGGCTTAAGCAGAACTTTATTTTCAAAATGAACTAGAATTAACTCAATGGTTCCAAAGAGCAGAGTATATACTCTGCACTATGATGATGTACGGGGAGCCGTTTTACGGACTCCACACGGCCCAACTTCAGCTCCAGTGAAGATAAATAAATTCTGAATAGTTAGATCTGAATAGTGAAGTGGTTAAGCCTAATTGTACATGTTGTAGTTTGCTTTTCATTGTTCAACATATCTTAACTGACTGTGTGAACTTTTCACCGTCGCGAAGCTTTTACTTTGGTGCTACCACTATACCACAATTGTTTCAAGATTAACTATTTGTGGAGCGCTGTGGTGCAGTGAAAAAGCTGCGAATTTGAGATCGAGAGGTAGCCGGTTCCATCCCCGTAAGCGCCAAGTGTTGTTTCCTTTAGCAAGAGACTGTATCCACATTGCTTAGTACTAGTTCCTACCCAGGAAAATAGGGCCACGTGGAAGATTAATACTCGTACTAAATGTGTTACCCTCTATAAATATTGTCGATTATTATTTTTAATATTATCTTATTCTTAAAAGAAACCGGAACTCTTTCATAAAATTTAATTATTTAGATTTTAAGATACCATTATGCTTATTTTTTTTTCTTATCAACGTCCTCATAATACTTAAAAATTTTTTAATCATAAACCGTTTGACGTTTTTGGCCCACAAAGGGGGCTGACCAAACCACATATATTAGGTTTTATATGTGTATGCAAAATAAAAAAAAAACAGTAACAAAAAAAAAAAAAAAAAAACACAAAAGAAAAACAAACAAAAAAAAAAAAAAAAAAAAAAAAGCATATTCCATAGGAAATTTATGCCCTCTGTCTTATTTCTATCTGTGTTGTTAAAATGACTAAGTTAACCAGACTGCCATTGGTATAATTTTTCTGAAACCTGCAAACAAGAGGTCCATAATTCAAACTCCTCTTAAATTCCAGAAGCTGTAGGAAGAGTTGCACTCATAAGGTACCTTCAACATACACTCTTCCATAGTATTGATGCATGAAAAACGTCTAAGTTAAAACTGTGAAAAAATGAAAAACAGATATTTCAAGATTATGTTAGAAGCACATGCATATCTTCAGACCATGAATAAAGAAGTCCAAGTAAAAAATGTAAAAAAAAAGGGAAACAATTAATTTGAGGATTCTGAAAAAAGCATATGCACATTTTCAGACCATGGTAAAGACACCTGTAAAATTTCAAAATGATCGGTCTACTAGTAAAATTGTAGGTGGAGTTGCGCTCACAAGGTACCTAGTACAAATTTGGAACCATGCAAAAAAGTCTAAGTTAAAATGTAAAAAAAAAAAAATGTAAAAAAAAAACACAAAATTTAGGTATTCTGAAAAAAAAGACAACAAAAGCATGCACATCTTAAGAGCATGATAAAAAACACCTGTAAAATTTCAGAAGGAGCGGTTTAACACTGTAGGAGGAGTTGCGCTCACAATGTACCTACTACAAATTCGGAACCAACTGAAAAATAGTCTGAGTTAAAAATGTATTTAAAAGAGAAAAAAATAATAATTTACGGATTCTGAAAAAGCACATGCACAGCTTCAGACCATGATCAAAACACCTATAAAATTTCAAATGGATTGGTTAAAAAACTGTAGGATAGATACCTACTACAATCTCGGAACCTCGCACCACACAGCACGCACCGCGAAAAGCCGAATACTATGCCCCCTCGTTTTTCTTCGAAAAGGCGGAGGACAAAAAGGTATATAATTATACGCCATTCACCATTTATTTTATTATAACGCAATAATCAGTTATGCTTGGAATATAATTGTACAAGCCTCAAGTCTACAGTTTTTTAATTGTGAAATACGCAATTCTGTATATCAAAGATTAATTGAGCCCCGCCAAGCGAATTTGGGTCTTCGAGCATTCCGTCATGACAAATTTTAACTGCGCATGCCCAGCCATTCAGAGGGACCAGGGATATGGCTTTCTGTCTGAAGGTTCCTCTTGATTCACTGCTTGTATGAGCGAGCAGCGAAGGTTCTGGCGAGACTGCGTGGATGCGCAGGCTCGCCTGAACCTTCGCTGCTCGCATAGGCGATAAGTACTAAAATCGCTTGACGGGGCCCAATTATCCTAAGTGGTCATATCATCGGGTAATTTAATACCTCCAGGGTGTATTTCATGGCCCAGCTCGCTGGTACATTTTATTACAACGACAAATCAGCATCTGCCATGTCCAGTGCATGTCTCTTTCCCGATGACTGTTTGTATGGTAGCTTAAGAGATAATGCAAAAAGCAGTACCGTCACAAGCATATACATTTTTGTCATAGACACATGAGCACTTCACATTATTTTAGTCACCCTAATCTGAAAGTCATTCTGACATTTAGCTTTGCGAAAAATGTTAAGTTATCTCATTATAGAATTATAATGGTTATTCTAATGAACTTTCGTATGTAACGTTAATTGGATAACGTCAAAAATTTGCGATATACTGTTGGAAACCTGGCATCAGCATTGGTTGGTATATGGCTTTCGCAGCTGACTGCCCTTGCTGTTTGGGTAAAATAAAACATTTTTTAAAGATCAACTGCAACACTTTTGTTTTGGTTATATGAAATAAGAGTAATTTTAACTATACGAAAAAGGAAGGAAATGAGCTTGAAGGCCGAAAAACAGGCGGAACAATGTTATTGTTTGTAATTGTTTCTTACTCACTAATTAGCTGGAAACCGTTATCATGTAAGTGCATTAGAATGGTATATCTGTATTGAACAGTTTCAGTTATAGAGGTAAAACTGAGGCAGGGCTTCTCTTTTTAAGTACTCATATTGTTAGCACTCAACAGACTTTTATCAACGGTTACAGAATTCCTTTAAAATAGCTAGAATTCTATAATCGGAAATGGTTTAAGGTCCCCGGTGTTTATATGGCAGGCATCTGGACAGCAGTAAGTAGAACATTTTAGTACACATTATGATAACTCACCCGTGTCACCCTTGTGACATAGTGCATTTTTTCACATCTCCAAAATGGCTACTTTTCTGATGAAAATCTTTGAAATTTGTCTTATAGGCAGTGCAAACATAGGTTGTGGGTGCTCGTTAGAACCGCGTCGTTGAGGCGGTTCTAACGAGTACCCACAACCTATGTCTTGGAGCAAAAATAAGAAACATAATGTATACCTCGTTAACCCCATTTATCTCTATATAAAGTGGGGTTTAAGGGGGTCTTCGTTTCACGGACTTGTTCACGTGATGAAATATCTATAGTATACTAGGTACAGATTAAACACATAAGAAAATGTCATATGTGATTGATTCGCTTACGAGTAACCATGTAAGTGCGGAGAGCATGTAGAGTATAACAAGGAATACGAAGAACAGCACCATAAAAGAAGGGAAGACATAAGTCCCCGTTTTCATCGTTGCACCCCGCCCCCACCTCACACAACTAGTTAGGCGTAAACAATACCCTTGTTTCTACTAAAATGTTTCAAAAATTGGTCGGCCGGTAGGAGAAATGTTTTATTAAATTATTCTTTCCCTGAAGTATTTTATGTGTTTTTGTTCATGTTTTTCTTTAAATAAAATTGTCCTGTTGAGACTTGCACTGTATATCATAATTCGTTTTAGATGCTCAAAAAAGTCAACTCTGTATTTTTGAAGGTACTACATGTAAATGCCAAAGACTACAAAAAGTACATAAAACGCGAAATTACTACTTGAAAATCCAAAGACGACACTGGGAAGGGCTCGAATTCGAAAACGGTAGGGTCGGTGTTTAAATTTGTTCTATATATATATATATATAAACAGTAGAGTCGTGGGGTCTGAAGCAGGGTCGGTCGGGGCAGCGGGACCACGGTTATTCTTGAACCTAAGAGACATTGCTTCATTTCATTCTGACTTAAAACATCATTCAATATATCCTAACATCCTATCAGTCAGCTGCCAGACAAAAATAACTTCAAAACACAAGGTGGTGTACATTTCATTGTTGACTCCTGCTCTGTCCAATCAAAATACATCTCAGATGTCACTCACAAATTGTTTTCCAAAATGAGACCAATCAATTGCTTGATCTAGTCTTAGAATTCTTTGATGAATAACATTTGCTTGTCAAACTAACTTGATGCAAAGAGAGTCATTGAAAGTTATTTCATAGGAGTTTGAACGCTTTTGTGACCACAGGTGTAACTTGGGCCACGATGGTCGAATTGATAAAAAATATTTATATCATCCCACAAACTAATATAGGCTTTTTAATTTTATTTCAAATGTTAATTGCAGTCTAGTTGTAATGGGTTAAAAGGTTAGATCAAATAAAATATCAGCCAAACATTGAAGGAATCGTGGGTAGTCCAGGGACAAATGCCACTAGAAATGTATACCTTTTGCCTATATTAGAAAAGAACAACGTCATAGAGAATGTGTAACCGTCACAGTCTCGCAGAGTGGTGCATAGTTTCCATCTAAATTTTAAATTCTGTGAACGGGTTATACTTTGGAATCAAGGGGTCCACCACAGAACAGACCGGTATGATGTGTACAAGTTTTGCTGGGCTAGACTAGCTAGTTTCGGCCATTTAGGCCTCATCAGTGACCCTCGACTTTTTGCAAAATTTAAAATGAAAACATGGATTCCAAAAAGACTAGACAATATAATCTATTTACAAAATTTAACAATGAAAACAAGGATTCCAAAAAGACTAGAAAATATAATCTATTTACAAAATTTAACAATGGAACCAAGGATTCCAAAAAGACTAGAAAATATAATCTATTTACAAAATTTAACAATGAAAACAAGGATTCCAAAAAGACTAGAAAATATAATCTATTTACAAAATTTAACAATGAAAACAAGGATTCCAAAAAGACTAGAAAATATAATCTATTTACAAAACCTTAACAATGGAACCAAGGATTCCAAAAGGATTAGAAAATATAACCACAGTATTATGAAGGGCAAGGAGTTGTTGTTGTTTTTTGCATTTGTACAGTTCAGTGGATACAAGAACAAAAATAAGGTTGCCATGTCTTTATTTTTCAGTAATATTGGAACCATGTGGAGGCTTGGTAGAAAATCCCTCAGGTTCAATAAGCGCTGTAGGAAGCACCTTAGATGATACCAACAATGTTAACATGGATTGTCTATGGAAACTAAAGGCAAAGGATAACCATGTCATCCGATATGAGCTCGCAGATATGAAAACATTCGATACTCTTGAATGCGGCGAATTGAGTAATTTAATTATATTGGTATGTTTCCATCACAAGTTATATGAAAGAATCAAATATGAAATTAGTAAGTAACATGGCAGAAAATTAAACTGGAACTCACTTATTTCGGCCTATGCTCGATGCTAGAAGTCGGCGTGTGTCAGAATAGGAATAATGGCCGCCTGTCGTTGGTAGGTTTTTCCCCGCTTCTGTAACTACCTTAGGCCACAGCATCCGCGCCTTTATAAACGCCACAGATTTCGATGTTTTCAAAACGAAAGCAGAATAATAATAATAATAATAGACGGTGATAATTTTTCTAAAGCTTTAAAATTTGCCTTAGAAGACAAAGAGGACATAACAAGAACATGGCAGGATCAACAGAAGGGACACCAAAACAGGTCCCGACATCATACATTTAACCCTTGTCCTGCTGAATATTCATATATGCCACACCCACTACCAATTATCAACCAATCAGATTACTTGATGCAAATAATTGCAACAAATTCACAATCAGAATGACAAACAATGTAGATCCTGATCAGAAGCCATCTGATCTGGATCTTCATTGTTTGAAAGATAAGACATATCCGGGCTCAGCAGGACAAGGGTTAAGAAAAATAACAAACCAAAGCTGCCTCGTGATTGAAAACGGCGGTATCATTCCTAAAGGAAACAAATACGTCGACAAGGGCGAGTTGTTTAAAACTAACGATTTCATTAATTAACTTATCGTACAATAATGATAATTTAAAATGAAAATCATTCTAACATTTGTGCTGAAAAATAGTTTGTAGTTTGTGCAAATGCTAAATCTATTCATATTTAATCCGCACTCACTTACATGTAGGGGATAACAGTATTGAAAATTGTGATTTAGGGAGGTAAATTGGAGGTTTTACGGTCGGAAATTTCGTTTGACGGCGACGCGTCAGCGGAGCCGTAAAACGTGATTTCCGACCGTAAACCCGACGATTTACCTCCCAAAATGACAATTTACAATACAGTTATCCCTATTCTAATACACTTATTCGGTTGTTAAGTTAAAAATTGTACTATTGTGAGCTGCGTAAAACCAAATGCCAGCCAATGAAAAACGACGTTACGTGATGACGTCGGGTTTCCGACAGTATATCGCAGAATATATTGTCGCAAATTTTGACGTTATCCAATGAGAATTCGCGTTACATACGCAAGTGCATTAGAATAAAGGGGTTAATGTTTCATTACAGTTGTTAATTTGATTTACTTGTTTTCTGTGATTTCAATGAAGTTAAAGCAATCATCACGATAACAAGTCCGTGAAATTAACACCCACCTAAACCCCACTTTATATAGAGAAAACTGGGGTTTACGGGGGTAAACATTATTTTTCTTATTTCTGCTCCTGTACATAGGTTGTGGGTACTCATTAGAACCGCCTCAATGAGGCGGTTCTAACGAATACCCACAGCCTATGTTTTGAAGTATAAATAAGAAAAATATCGCGGATTTTCGTCAGAAAAGTGGCCATTTTGGAGATGTGAAAAAAGCAATATGTCGCACGGGTGTGTTATCGTAATGATGTAATAGAACGAGTTAAGGGCATGTCATCAGGTTAACAAGTCCGTGCAATGAACACCCCTCTAAACCCTGCATTTACATACATTTCGATAACAAACCCGTGCGACATAGTGCATTCCTTCATATCTCCAAAATGGCTACTTTTCCGAAGAAAATTTGTTATATTTTTCTTATTTGTACTTCAAACATAGGCTGTGGGTATTCGTTAGAACCGCCTCATTGAGGCGGTTCTAACGAGTACCCACAACCTATGTCTTGGAGCAGAAATAAGAAAAATAATGTTTACCCCCTTAAACCCCAGTTTTCTCTATATAAAGTGGGGTTTAAGGGGGTGTTCATTTCACGGGCTTGTTAACGTGATGGTCGTGTTTTCATAAGATTAAAGGAAAGGAAAGGAAGTAGCACGATTCTACTCTCAAACCACAAATCTCAGCAGATTGTCCTCGTGATTCTCGCTATTTCTATCATCTTCAACTTTCCTTTTCACATTTCTAGTCAATCATTCATATCATAGCAACAGAGAGGCATTGAAGCACGAGTGCATTGCGGTAGCACGTCCGTACGTCATAGTGCATTCTCTCATGCTCCCAAAAAAGACTGGTTTGTAGATAAAATATGCGCTGATTTTCTTCCTTTGCATGGAAATTGGGCAGTTGTGCTCATTGGGGCGGCGTCATTGAGGCAGTTCTAACGAGTACCCACGGCTGGCTGGTGTTTTTGGGCGAAGGTAACAAGTCTAACGTATACCCAGTTTTCTCTAAAGGTTGGGTTTGAAGGGTTTTTCATTTCTCGGACGCGTAGACGTAGTGGAACTGGTGCTGATTCGTTGTCGTGACGCCGAATTAGCGTTGATTCGACGTTTCGGCGCTGGGTGCCCTTTAAGTAAATATCATTACATTGTGTAATTATTGCATGCCATATTGCATTGTTTTATAGAATATGTTGTGAATATCCCAAATGTAGGGATGAAACAATAAAGATATTATATTGTATTGTATTGTAACATTACGAAAAGATACCCGTGTGACATTATAAGAATCTTATATGGGTGTGAGGGGTGGATTGAAAAATCCGTCCCGAGGGACACTGTCCGGCATCACGAGGCTTGTCGAGTGATGCCGGACAGTGATCCCGAGGGACGGATTTTTCTATCCACCCCTCACACCCATATTGGATTCTTTTTCTTGCATACCTTCCATTTCTATTGCGAATTTTTAATGCTGCTGTCACTTCGGTTACTGACGTCCGCCATTTTGTGATGACACAACAGGATTGTTTAGTGACGTCACGCATGACGACGCCGCGCGTGAGGTTGAAATCAACCAGTGCATTTATCAAACACGCGATTATATTCGATTTTGGGGTCGGAACACAAGGGTCAGAACATAAATTTCTATCCCAGGGTAAAATCACGGATTTCCTTGTCTGGTGTGCAAGAAAGTGTACTCTTTCATATCTCCAAACATGGCTTTTTTTTTTCGATAAAAGATTGTGATATTTGTCTTATTTACACTCCGAACATAGGTTTTGGGCGCTCATTAGCTCTAACGAATACCCACAACCAATTATGATAACACATCCGTGTGATATAGTGCATTTTTCAAACCACAAAAAAAAAAACTATTTTCTTTTCTGATGAAAATTGTGATATTTTTCTTATGTCTGCTTCATATATAGGTTTTGGTTGCTCGTTAGAACCGCCTCATTGAGGCGGTTCTAACGAGTACCCACAACCTATGTCTTGGAGTAGAAATAAGTACAATAGTGTATACCCCTGTAAACCCCAGATTTGTGTCTATATAAAGTGGGGTTTTGAGGGATGTTTATTTCGCTGACTTGTTAGCATGATGTGATGAAAAGCGATAAGGGCTTGTAGATCCACCCTAAAAACCGACAGCGTGAGCCAAAATAGAAAAAGCAACCTGTAACAAAACCAGAGAGACTGATTAGTTAATCAGCACCAGGAATCTATTTTAAGTAGATTATTTTGAATATTAAAACTGCAGCTATGGTTGAAGGCCCCCCGCCCATCGGGGCTTGAAGAAATATATGGGCTGCATGATGCTTCCACGCAGAGCTGAATCCGATCCGCACACGAGTACTGGTAAACCGCTTAAAGGATCTAAGCTATAAACCCTATTGGTTTCATTGGGCGGCATGGCTTGAGATGTCATTTCATCTCAATATCGGGTATCAAAATTGGAAGCAGCGTCTCCAAAATGACCTTTACAGTATTGACGGGGACGTTAAACCTCAAATCAAACAAACAAACAGCTATGGTTGACTAGATGTCAAGCCTTTGACTCAGTTATGGCTGAAGAAAATGGAATCTTGCATTGCATAGTGGTAGGTACAACTCTGATTCGATGTGGGTTATTTTTTATCAAAGGGATTGTTTGAGAATGGCAGACAAGATGACATGATAAACCTCTGTCGCTTTAGAAACAGGCATACAAGCGGCGAATCAAGATCCAACGTCTTGTACATACGCTTCTATTTTGATAAGAACCTGCTAGAAACAGCCTTCAATATTACATTTCGACATATTCCAGGTATGTGCAGTTAAACAGTTGTTCATTTGCATCCAAAAACATTTAAATGCTAATGCCGAATAAAAAAAATCCCGAAATTTTAAGATGAAAAATTGTAGATTTTTTCTTATTTCCGCTCATACTATAGATTTTCCTAGTTGGAGTCAGCCTCGATTGCGCAGTGGTTAACGCGTTCGACTTATGATCGAGAGGTTGTGCGTTTGAACTGGCCACCGGTATCGAGGTGTGTCCTTGGGCAAGACACGTAATGACATTGCCCCACTCCACCCAGGTGTAAATGGGTAGCAGTGGTATAAAAGCCACTGCTTCTCTCTCGCGCGCGTGAAAACAACCGGAATGAGTGTTCGAGAGCGATTCAGTAAGCTTGAAGCTTTCACCGCAATCGAACTAAAATAAATTAGTATAAACTAATTAAGAAAAAATAAGGTTTTCGCTCCAAGACATGGGTTGTGGGTACTCGTTAGAACCGCCTCATTGAGGCGGTTCTAACGAGCACCATCAACCTATGTTTTGAACATTTATAACAAAAATATCAAAGATTTTCATAAAAAAATTAGCCATTTTGGAGATGTGAAAAAATGCACTATGTCGCACGGGTGAGTTATCGTAATGACAGTGTGACGCGGATGTATTATCGTAATGAAGTGTAACCCATTTTGTACCAGAAACCCCTAAACGAGAATCTGTCAAACAGTGAAGACTCACGCAGAACGCGGCGTTTGATTAAGGCCTACACTGTTTGCAAGACAGTTCAGCCATTTTCCAAATGAATTTGGAGAAGAAAAAAACATAAAAAAAAACAAAACAAAAAAAAACTGTCAACCCTACACTTTGAAATGCTATACACAGTAAATTTCCTAATTTATGACCACTTTAGGAGTGTTCAAAACTGACATTCAAGAAGCTCTTTTGAACAGTCCCAAAGGTGGTATCTGACCAGAGGTTGCCGTATTCAGAAAATACAAGAAAAGTTAATTAAGCTTTTTAAAGCAGAATTAGTCTTAATTTTAGGTAGTCTTAATAGCGGAATTTTACCATCACAAGAATAAGTTCTTGAAATAAAGACCCGCCTAAACCCCACTTTATATAGAGAAAACTGAGGTTTACGGGGGTAAACATAATTTTCCTTATTTCTGCTCCAAGACATAGGTTGTGAGTACTTGTTTGGCGGTTCTAACGAGCACCCAGAATCTATGTTTGGAGAATCAAATCAGAAAAAAATCGCAAATTTTCATCTGAAATATTACCTTTTTTGAGGTTTGAAAAATGCATTCTTGCATAAATACCTATGCGCATGGCTGCTTGAAGCAATTTTCTTGCATAAATACCTATGTGCATGGCTGTTTGAAGCAATTGTCAAATGGACCGAAAGCCGTGCTCAAACAGCAAAAACCATGTTTAAATCATGAAATTCGCGTGCTGTTTGAACATGGATTTTAAGCTTTTGATATGACTAGACGGGCCTTGCTTTGTTTACGTTACGTTGAGCGACGTAACGTTATCGCCCTGAACGTAGCGTTTTAGGGTTCTATGATGACGTCACGGCATGACAACGTCATTGTAAACAACAGTCTGAACTGGCCGCCATTTTGGTTTGCCTGTCGCATTTGAAGAGTTTATATGGAATTAATATGGAGCTTTTGGGCGTTTTCGTCAACATTTGCTGTCGGATTCTTAAGTTATGCAAGAACAACGATCATCCATGGTTATTTCATTGCATTAACATTTGTCGGATCCCTCGGAAGATATTTGAACATTCGGCCTAGCGGTCTCATGTTCAAACAGCTTCCTCGGGATCCGGCAAATGTTAATGCATGAAAACCCATGCTTGATCCCTATATTCAAATGGACCGAAAGCCGTGCTCAAACAGCAAAAACCATGTTCAAATCATGAAATTCGCGTGCTGTCTGAACATGGATTTTGAGCTTTTGCTATCACACGACGGGCCTTGCTTTTTTACCTTACGTTGAGCGACGTAACGTTATCGCCCTGAATCTAGCGTTATAGGGTTCTATGATGACGTCAGATGGTTACTGCGTAACAACGTCATTGTAAATAACATTCTGAACTGGCCGCCATGTTGGTTCGCCGGTCGCATTTGAAGAGTTTATATGGAGTTTATATGGAGCTTTTGGACGTTTTCGTCAAAATTTGCTGTCGGAATCGTAAATTATGCAAGAACAGCGATCATCCATGGTTATTTCATTGCATTAACACTTGCCGGATCCCTCGGAAGATATTTGAACATTCGGCCTGTTGGCCTCATGTTCAAACAGCTTCCTCGGGACCCGGCAATTGTAAATGCATGAAAAACCATGGTCGATCCCTATATTACAAAGTGTGCCACACGGATGTGTTATCGTATTGCTGTAGAACGAGAACGATTCCATTTAGAACAAGAATGGTTAAAGAGCTAGCAAGGGGAATATTAGAATCTTATATGGGTTTGAGTGGTGGATGGAAAAATTCATCCCGAGGGTCACTGTCCGGCATCACGAGGCTTGCCGAGTGATGCCGGACGGTGATCCCGTTGGTCGGAGTTTTCGATCCACCCCTAACACCCATATTGGATTCTTTTTCTTGCATACCTTCCATATCTTAGCGCGGATTTTTGATGCTGCAGTCACTTCGGTTACCAACGTCCGTCATATTGTGATGCCACTACAGGAATGGTTAGTGACGCCATGTAACGTGCATGACGTCAACCTTAACTACGGCGCATACGAGGTCGTATTCAACCAGTACATTTATCAAACACGTGGGAATATTCGATATTGGGTCGGAACACCATGGTCAGAACATAAATTTCTATCCCAGGGTAAAATCACGGATTTCCTTGTCTGGTGTGCAAGAATAGCTACTCCTGGTACATTTCGCCGGAGACAAAACTTTCAGGACTTTCTATCTGCTTCCATATACCATTACGATAACTCACCCGTGCAACATAGTGCATTTTTCACAACTCCAAAATGGCTACTTTTCTGATGAAAATCCTTGATAGTTTTGTTATAAATGTTCAAAACATAGGTTGGGAGTGCTCATTAGAACCGCCTCAGTGAGGCGGTTCTAACGAGTACCCACAACCTATGTATTGGAGCAGAAATAACAAGGTGTGTTTGTGAAACACTGATGCCCCCGGACAGCGCATGTTAAATATGAAAGCAGTATCACTAAGCAATCGAAAGGTATGGCCAATGTTCAAGTCTTAAAAAAGTAGGTCAATGCCACAAGGTCAAAAATTATGGGATCGTTGGACAGATCTAATGACATAGAATGCACATGTAAATTTTTTGAAAGCCCTATCGCTTACCAATCGAAAGTTATGGCCAGTGTTAAATTTTTTTAAAAAAGGAGGATTAATGTCAATGTCAAGGTCACGAGGTCAAAAATTATGGTATCACTAGAAATGTCTTGTGAGAAAGAATGCATATCTGAAATATGAAAGCCCTATCGCTTACCAATCGAAAGTTATGGCCATTGTTAAAGTTGTTAAAAAGTAGGTCAAATGTCAAGGTCACGAGGTCAAAAATTATGGCATCACTGGAAATGTCTTGTGAAAAAGAATGCACATGTGAAATATGAAAGCCCTACCACTTACCAATCGAAAGTTATGTCCAATGCTAAAGTTTTTAAAAAGAGTGTCAAATGTCAAGGTCAAGGTCACGAGGTCAAAAATTATGGTACCTTTAGAATGGGCTTGTGACAAGGAATGCACATGTGAAATATGAAAGCCCTACCACTTACCAATCGAAAGTTATGGCCAATGTTAAAGTTTTTATAAAGGTCAAAAGTAAGTCAATGTCAAGTTCAAGGTAACGAAGACAAAATATTTGGTACCTCTTGAAAGGTCTTGTGATAAGGAATGCACATGTGAAATATGAAAGCCTTATCAGTTACCAATCAAAAGGTATGCCCAATGTTAAGGATTTTGCGGACAGACAAACAGACGGACAGACAGACTGACCAAAAACTATATGCCCCCGAATCTTTGATTCCGGGGGCATGAAAATAGCGTATATCCCCGTAAACTCCAGTTTTCTCCATATAAAGTTGGGTGTAAGGGGTCTTCATTTCACGGACTTTTTCACGTGATGTATACTAATATTTTCATAACAAAGAGTAATTCTTACTTTAAAAGAAAACAAGAGGCCCATGGGCCACTATGCTCACCAGAGCTCAGGTGGGCACAGCCAAATTGCAGCCATGTATTTTAACATGATATCATTTTAATCTGCCAAATGAACCCCCATATCCAAATGAGCATCAAAGTGGACTCAGTATATGAAACATTTGGCCTTTTATGAAGTAGAGGGGGTGGGGCATGGACCCAATGGAGCCCTGGTTGGTATCACTAAATGTGTCTTATCACAAAGAACAAGAATATATATGGTTTAGCAGTGGGGATCTGCATGGCTGGAGATAAAAGTGGAGGGGTTGGAGCATGCCCTGTCGTTCCCAGGAAAGCCCAAGATTGTTGTCCCTAAATGTGTCTCATCATAAGGACCAAGTATATATATGGTTTAGGGGTGGGAATCTGAACGGTTTCCAAGATATCCTTTCATGAAGTGATAAAGGAGAGGACTGGCCCCTGCGGACACCCCTACAGTAGGTGTGCTAATAATAAGGAACAAGAACATATATGAATATGGGGTGGGGATTTGAATGGTTTCTGAAATATATGGCCTTTTATGAAGTGGATGGGCGGGGCACATTGCCTCAGCACAAAGAGACCCCCAAGTTGGTGTGACTGAATGAGTCTTATCATAAGGAACAAGAATATATATGGTTTAGGGGTGGGGATCTGAACTATTTCTGAGATATGTGGCTTTTAATGAAGTCAAGCGGTGGAGCAAGGCCCGGGCATGCCCCGGGGACTCACAAGCTGGTGTCAATGAATGTGCCTTATCATAAGGAAGATGAATATATATGGTTTAGGGGTGGGGCTCTGAACAGTTTCTGAGATATAAGGCCTTTTGTGAAGTGCAGGGGTGGGGCAAGGCTCAGGGAGACCCCCAGGTTGGTGTCAATGAAAGTGTCTTATCATAAGGAACAAGAATATATATGGTTTAGGGGTGGGGATCATTAAGGTTTCCGAGATATTGTGATATTATGAAATGGAGGGGGTGGGGCATGGCCCCAGCACATCCCTGGGGACCCCCAGGTTGGTGTCACTGAATTTGTCTCATCATAATGAACAAGAACATATATGGTTTAGGGGTGGGGATCTGAACAGTTTCTGAGATATATGGCCTTTTGTGAAGTGAAGGGGTGGGGCATGGCTCCGGCGCACCCCGGAAGACCCCCAATTTGGGGTCAATGAATGCGTCTTATCATAAGGAGCAAGAATATATATGGTTTAGGGGTGCGGATCTGTAAGGTTTCCGAGATATTGGGCCTTTTATGAAATGGAGGGGCGGGACATGGCCCCGGCGCATCCCGGAGGACCCCCAGTTTGATGTCACTGAATGCGTCTTATCATAAGGAACAAGAGTATATAGGGTTCAGGGGTGGGGATCTGAATGGTTTCCGAGATATTGGGCCTTTTATGAAGTGGAGGGGGTGGGGCATGGCCTCGGCACATCCCGGAGGACCTCCAGGTTGGTGTCACTGAATGCGTCTTATCAATAGGAACAAGAATATATATGGTTTAGGGGTGGGGATCTGTAAGGTTTCTGAGATATAGGTCATTTTATGAAGTACTGGGGGCGGGGCACGGCCCCGGCACAACCTACTGGACCCCCAGGTTGACATAAAAGCATATGGCTGAGAGAAGTTTACTAAAGGAACATTTCTATGAAAGTTTTGTCAAAATATCTGCAAAGGCTTTGTAGTTAATGCCATTTTTCAATTTTCCCCATTATAAGTCTATGGAAAATCTAAGTTGCCATAGCAACCAAACTAAAGAGCCGAATTTCATAAAAAACACAAAACCTGTAAAGGCAAATATGGTGAATATTTCCATAAACTTTCAGCCTCATAGAGCATACGGTTTCTGAGGAGATGATTTTTTAAGTATTTTTTTTCTATTTTTTGCATTTTGGTTTCCATGGCAACCATTAAAATTGAGCAGTAGGCCTAAAATCATATGGTAGATACTAGATTGCTTAAGGAACATTTCTATGAAAGTTTTGTTCCAATATCTGCAAAGGCTTGGCAGTTAATGCCATTTTTCAATTTTCCCCATTATAAGTCTATGGGAGCTCTAAGTTGCTATAGCAACCAAACTAATGGGCCAATTTTCATAAAAAACACAAACTTTCAATCCCCTAGCCCAAGGATGCTACAGATGAAATTTGGACTCAATCGGCCCAGTGGCTTCAGAGGAGATGTCGTTTGAAAATGTTAACGCCAGACGACGACGACGACGACGACAACGACGACGACGACGGACAACTGCCTATCCTATAAGCTCCCCCGGAGCCTTCGGCTCTGGTGAGCTAAAAAAAAGTATCCAGTAGGAGGTAGATTGTTGGGTAAAAGTCCCACACAATTGGGAGCAACGTCTCCAAAATGCTCTAAAATATAAATTGTTGGTACTCATAAGAACCGCCTCATCGTAGTTTTCTAATTTCTGCTCAAAATATAGATTGTGGGTACTCGTTAGAACCGCATCGATGAGGCGGTTCTAATGAGTACCAACAATCTATATTTTAGGGCAGAAATAAGAAAAATAAGGTTTACCCCTGTAAACACGAGTTTTACTATATAATAGTGTGGTTCAAGGGGGTCAGAATTATATAAGCGTGTTTATCATATGACGTCGCGTCTGAGAATGTAATAACGCCATGTATTATTTTCGATAATCCACTAGTGGATTAAATATGCAAATTAACTAGATACGTCCCGTAACGTTACATGTACGACGTCCTTAACGACGGCGCGTTACTAATGGCGGAATATTGACATTTTTGTAAAAAATCGTGAATAAAATGCGTTTTAAATGGCATATGATAAATAGAATCTTGCATTCGTGCTCGTGTATTACTGAATTTATTAAACTCGTTGAGGAAAAGGGATAAAATGCTCGGCAAAGCCTCGCATTTTATCCCTTTTCCTCAACGCGTTTAATTAATTCAATAATACATGAGCACTCATGTAAGATCCTCTATTTTCGTGATGAGATGCATGTACGTCGGTCCCGCCTCGGGATAATATGTACCGTCTGCTTTAGATTTTTTTCGCAACGCTAAATGTATACTAAATAAAAATTTAGCAATATAGTACTTTTAAAAGCAGAAATTGTCACTAGACATTTTCGTCTAAACCCAAATTACCAGATATTACCTACCATAGTACAAAAGACTTCTCTGGCCGCCAAATACACAGAAATCCAACAATTTTAGGGAAATAATTGTTCAGCAAAAACTGCGTCAAGCTCGTCTTCGCCCATGCGGTCACAAGGTCGCATGTACTGGAGTATTCGACTCTGATCTGAGGAATCACCCTAATTCCAGAGTGGCATCATCTACCGCCATTCTTAAACTGATCGGTGATATACTTACAATCAAATATATATACTACTCAAAGTTTGATAGGGATCACTTTTTATTTACCAAATTTTGTACTGAAAATGTAAAATATCATAACAGAACTTTTACTCCTTATATTGATAAATATCTTAAGCAGAAACTTATGTGCAATTCAGTACTCATGAAAGTGCACACTTCTCACACTTCGCAAATGAATTCGTGCACCCAAAAAATCTTGTGTAACACTGCATTCCATCAAGAAAAACAAACTTGTCAGTGTTCCTTTACTAAGCGTAAAACGGATTTCATTTGATTTGTGAAACTCTAAAATGCCTAGGGGACAGTTAAGAAACAGTCTGGCCCCGAAGAAATTAACCCAGGCGTCGGAATTTTGGAATCTGGCGTCCCTCAACGTTGTGTTGCTGGGGTTCTGAAATAGTCTCAGAGCGTGGCTTCCCGAATGTCGAGCCGGCATCTTACCCACGGCAATCCTTCACACAGACGGCGGGGGTCGAGAAAGGACTTCAACTCCACGCCAGGACCGTATTTTTTTTGTTGTTTCAGTCACGACGTCACCGATTCCTGAACGCTAAGCGCTTGAATAACGAGTTAAGGAACGGGACTGGAGTACGAATTTCTACACGAACTGTCAGAAACATGCTCCACGAGTTCGTACATAATGCCTGGAGACCTGCCGTACGCGTTCCAATGACGAGACACCACGTGCAAAACCAGTTTGACTTTGCCAGAACTCACGTCAGGTGGACGGTTCGTGACTGGACGCCAGTTCTGTTTACTGATAAGTCCAAATTCTGTATAGACTTCACTGATAAACGGCAATTAGTGTGGCGAATGTCATAAGAGCGATTCGATGACTTAAATGTGGTAGAGCATGATCGCTTTGGAAAGGGATTAGTCATGATTTGGGCTGGGATAAGCGTGAACGGTAAAACTATCTTGTACGTCGTTGAAAACGGAACGTTAACGGCAGTGAGGTACTGAAATGAGATTCTTGATCCGTTTGTGAGAACAAATGCCGGTGCTATCGGCCAGGACTTTAATCTGATGGACGATAATGCCCGCCCTCATCGTGCCCACGTCACTCATGCCAACGTGAGACAATCGTATGGACTTGCCTGCTCGATCACCGGACTTAAATAAGATTGAGCATGCGTGTCACATGCTACAGCGTGCTGTTTCAGCCCGACCTGTGCAGCCGAAGACTTTACAGGAGCTCAGAGATGCATTGGTTACTGAACGGAGACTGATTCCACAAAACCGGATACAAACTCTGATTACAATCATGCACAGGCAATGTCGTGCTGTAATTGATGCCCGTGGATGTCATACACGTTATTTGGCACGTTTGTTTAAACATATTCGGAAATTTGTGACAAATCAATGGTCCAAATCCCTTCGTATTACGGCAAATTTTGTGGGTACCAAGACGGTTGCTGTTGTCAAGCTTGAATGCAGTACCAGCTGACAAATTTAATCACTAGTTTTTGTGAAGGATATGTTGTCTATTATTCTGTGTAAACTTGGATTCAACTGATTAATTTATCCAAAATATATTTTGCATTGAAAAAGTGATCACTATCAAACTTTGAGTAGTATATAAGTGCCAGTACCATGTTGCATGTGTATAAGGCAATCAGAATAAATATTGATAAAATATTTACACATAAGAAACATTGCATCCTGTTTACCTTAATGACGTCCGAATGCAATCACACGCAGGATAGTGTAACGGACGTTCTTGCACACCAGACAAGGAAATCCGTGATTTTACCCTTGGGTTGAAAATTTATGTTCTGACCCTGGTGTTCCGACCCAAAATCGAATATAATCGCGTGTTTGATAAATGCACCGGTTGATTACGACCTCGTATGCGCCGTTGTTAAGGTTGACGTCACAGCACGTTACGTGACGTCACTGAACATTCCTGCAGTGTCAACACAATATGGCGGACGTTGGTAACCGAAGTGACTGCAACATTTAAATCCGCGTTTAGAAATGGAAGGTATGCAAGAAAAAGAATCCAATATGGGCGTGAGGGGTGGATAGAAAAAATCCGTCCCTCGGGATCACTGTCCGGCATCACTCGGCAAGCCTCGTGATGCCGGACAGTGTCCCTCGGGATGGATTTTTCCATCCACCCCTCACACCCATATAAGATTCATAAGGTCCAACACTGAGCTAGATGAGAAGCTGTTAATGGGAACTATTATTATCACTATTATTACTTTTATTATTATTATTATTGACTATCCTCTCTTTAAATTACGCATACATTATTTATGTATATTTTCATGTTGCTTGAAATTTGCAATACCGTCAGGAGAGAGCAAAAGTAGGCCTAGCTTACTCTCAATCCTTGCCTCATTCATTATATGAATTGTTTTATGTTTTCGAATGTTTAGCCATATTATGTAAAAAAAGTTTATGATGATAAACTTCTGAATAAATTCATACATTTATCAGTTACCCCCTATATATATTGCAATGGAACGCGCTGACCTGATAAAGATATGCTATATCAGGACAAGTGATCTTTATCACGTCAACGTGACATTGCACTTTTATGAATGAACCGGACTACTGGAAAACTGACACAAATGTCATTGTTACTAGAAAAATTGAAAAAAAAAAATACTTGAAAAAATATCATAGGAAAATATGGTCAGCTGAATGAGCTGATACTAAATATATCGCCCGCTAGAATGCTGGGATGCACTGAGGACCATCAATAACTGGTCGTAAATTGTTAATTTAAGAGTGTACAAGGTGATAAACTGATAAATAGAATACCAGGTTCGTGTCATTTGATATCAAGTTTATTAGGCTCGGCTTCGAGAACGCATGTAGAATCGCTCGACAAGCGTCGCGATTCTACAAGCGTTCTCGAAGCCTTGCCTGATAAAATTGATATCAAAAGACACGAACCTGGTATTCTCTATATTTTTCTGTTCACTTCTTACAGCACCAGACCACGATTGCTCACGAAGAATCACTGCACAATCGGGTTGGATTACTGCCCCTGACAAGGACTTAGACGGCTTTTATGATTTTAACCTACACTGTCAATGGACCATTGAAGCAATTCCCGAATATGTTGTTTTGCTTCATCTAATCTTTCTAGATATAGACGAAATACTTGACAATGCTGGTCGATGTCTAGGGGACTATTTGCAGGTAAACTTGGAATGGGAGGTACTGTGTGTGATTACTCTTTTGGCAAATTAACTATTGATCGGCGCTGTTCAAACGCAAATGGCTTAAAAAGAAGTTTGGTTCTTTGAGCACAAAATGCTACTTTAATAGCCAATAATATTAATATTACGTCACACATTCGTGTGAAGAACACTTTAGAAAACCCCACTTTATGTAGTGTTTACTGGACTACAGTCATTACGAAAACACGCCAATACAAACACCGCCGAAAAAAAACCCGCAAAATTTCAGATCGAACATTTTGGTATTTTTCTTATTTCTGCTCAAAATATAGATTTGGGTATACAAACTATATTTTAGACCAGAAATAAGAAAAATAAGGTTTACCCCTGTAAACCCCAGTTTTTCTATATGAAAGTGGGGTTCAAGAGGGTCAAAATTATATAGGCGTGTTTTCGTGATGGTATTTTTTGCACAGATTGACATAGCAGATGCGATTCAAACAAGCATACACAACTAATGTCACGATTTGCCATTAGATATATAGAGAATACCAGATGAGTGTCTTTTGATATCAAGTTCATCAGGCAAGGCTTCGAGAACGCTTGTAGAATCGCGAGGCTTGCCGAGCGATTATACATGCGTTCTCGAAGCCGAGCCTGATAAACTTGATATCAAATGACACGAATCTGGTATTCTATTTATCAGTTTATCCCCTTGCAAACTCTTAAATTAGCAATTTATGACAAGTCCTCAGTGCGTCCAAGCATTCTGGTGGCCGATATATTTAGTATCAGCTGACCATGTTTTTCATATGATATTTTTTTCAAGTAATTTTGCCATATTTCCCAGTTACAATAACATTTTGGTCATTTTCCAGTAGTCCGGTTCATTCATAAAAGTGCAATGTCACGTTGACGTGATAAAGCTCACTTGTCCTGATATAGCATATCTTTATCAGGTCAATGCGTTACAATGCAAAATATACAGGGGGTACTGATAAAAATGCCTTCTGGAGTTGGAGTTATGATCATTTTGCTGTGTTGTCGTAATGTGCGCTTCCAAGTTGAACAATTTTATCATTCCTGTTTTCTATCTTATTTTTATACTTATGTTTTTTCTTATTCTGTGTTTGTGTGTTTAGGTCTTACGTCCCTCTAACACCTTAGGTCATACGAAGACGGGACCTCGGTTTAAAACCTCAACCGAAAATCTGGAGAAGCCCGGTATCGACCCCTGGTTTATGAGGCGAATAACGTAACCACTATAGTTTATCAACGACCTTTGAGAGTTCAACTTTCAAGCGTGACAGGAATCTTCCATGTTTTAGGGGAAAGGCGTTTCAGATTTCTTTTTTCACGGGATTTTGAAATTCTATATACGTTTTTTTTTATAATGCCATTATGTAAAAGCCGTGGCTAAATGGTTAATATGATGCAGTACGAATCTCAGTAAACCTATATCGCCCAATGCAAAATCCCAACAGAAGATGACTTACCCAAAACACGGACTAGTCCAAAATTAAAAGTGCAGTCACGTTTCACTGCATTTGGTAAGACTATACACTAGGGAGGCTTCTTTATTTTTTTTGTACTTAGCACGCTGTTTACCATACATCCATACACAGAACAGTCACATGAGGCATTGAAAGTTCGGTTTATGAAATATGCATTAGATGCATTGATTTACCTTTAATTATCAATTAGTTGTTGTCATAGTACATAACCCATTATCAAAACACATATATCCGTAAACGAATGACGAGTCAGAATCTTCAGATAAAAATACATGGAACCCAGAGGGAAGGGTGCAATCCTGCGTCCGCGAATAGTAAGCATTACTTTGTAAGCAAGCGTTGGCGATCATGAACGAAGGTTGTGAGGGCTTGTCGGTGCCCTCAAAATATCAAATTCTGGGATACTACAACATTTTGGGATTCACCAGACCATGCTATCGCTCATACAAATTTTTAAGTATGGGTGCCATTTTTATACCACTGGCTCATCAACCTTGTAGTGAGCACTGCCCAATGTTGCAGGCAGTTCTAATAATTTAACCCTGTTTGGACCAAATGGAATCTTCCTCCTTATATATAGCAGGAGTTCATTTCAAAATTAAGGGGTGTCAGGTTCTTTTTTCTCAAAACTTATTTGGAAAATGACTGAACTTTAAGCAAACAGTGGAGGCCCTGATCAGACGCCGCGTTCTGCGGCGTCTGATCTTGGCCTGCACTGTTTGCCAGGGTACCCGTTTTTGGGTTTCTGGTACTAAATGGGTTAAACAGACTCTGGCATAACGGATGATCGGCGCAGCGCAAACGCTGTATGTTGGTGCTGAAGGGATATTTCCGCTTAGGAACGGAAACGTTACGATGGGAAAATTGAATTCATCCCGTTTGTCGTACGGCCTAGCAGCAAGCTTTCAATTGTTAATGTAGAAATAACAATCCATGAATGAGGAGGAGGTTGCAGTCTCCGTTGTTTGGATATAGGGGATCTTACACGAGTGGTCGTTTCATATGAAATTTATGAAACGAGCCTTCGGCGAGTTTCATAAATTTCACATGAAATGACCACGAGTGTAAGATTCTGTTTATCACATGACCACTTTAAATTTGATGTTATCGCCATTAAATTTGTCATTTTTTTTCAACAAAAATGCATGGTTGAGATGGACGTCGTCATGACGTTACTTCATCCCGCCAAAGTGTTATTACGAGGACTGTTCAAATATGACTAAGCACATGAAAATGATTCCGTGATATAGTTCGATGAAAAATTTATTTTGTCCCCTCAAAGTATTCCCCTTTAACAGATATACAAACTTTCAGTCTTCTGAGCCAATCACTGAATGCATTTTGGAAGTCTATTCGAAGTATACTATGAAGGCACTGGATTATTGCAGAACCGAGGTGTTTGCGGTGTACAAATTTTCGACCAGAAAGGTATTTTTTCAGCCGCGGGAACAAAAAAAAAGTCACACGGTGCAAGGTCAGGGGAATACGGAGGATTAGGGAGTTCAACAACCTTTTCCTGCTTCAGATAGTCTTGCACAATGAACGCCTTGTGCGATGACGCATTGTCATGTAGCAATCTGACATTGGCCAAACCAGTTGCGGGTCTTCGTTCTTTGAAATATTTCTTCAATTTTCGAAGAAATTTATTCTTGTAAAACTTCGCAATTACAGATTTGCCTTTAGGCACAGCCACCAGAATAGCAGGGCCCTGATTTGAAAAGAATATGGCATACATTACCTTCTTGAAGCTCATGGTCCGCTTTGCAGTGCATAGTCTTTTGCAATACTTTGTTGCCGATATTTTGTTCTGAATCTTCGTTTTGGCACAAACAAGTGAACCCATGTCTCGTGACCTGTGACGACATTAGCGAAAGACCGTGCATTGTAATTTGGAAAGTTTTTAAGCAATTTCTTGGCGCACTGAACGCGTGTCTTTTTCTGCTCATCTGTCAACAGATGGGGAATCCATCTAGCACAGATCTTTCTCATTTTCAAATCCCGTTTCAGAATTGTATGAGCTGCTCCTAATGAGATGCCAACCATACTAGCTATTTGCCTAGTGGTGTATCGTGCATCGGTAGCAACTATTTCTTTCACTCTAGCGACCATCTTGGCAGATGTTGCTCTTTTCGGCCGACGATCATGTGGTGCATCTTCTGTTGAGCCTAGCCCACAGCTGAATTTCTTACACCACCGAAAAACTGTCGGAAAAGACATTTCATTATGCCCATTTACCGAACATATTTCATCAAAAATGTCTTTCCACCGTATACCAAGAATACAACGATTCTTAATATAGGACCGTATTTCAACGGCGTACTCAGACCTTCTTCCAACCATGTTTTGTATTAGTATACAAGAGTAGACAGTGTTTATCGAACGATATACATGGCTTAAGTGTACGGATTTTAACAGGTTTGGTATCAATGTATAGGTAAAATGTTTTGCTACGCTGTGATATTTATTTCCAGGTGATTTTCGCATTAGTGCATGAAAAAACGTTCTACTTGCATTAATATTTGAACAGTCCTCGTACACATGTGGTCATACGATTTTTATTACACGACGTTATCCACTGCTTATCAACGACGTCATATGATAAAGATGAATTCCAAATATCGGTACTCAATTATTGTTCTAGAATACTTGCGCTTTAAATCGACGAGGACAGATTTCCCCAAAAGCTTATCAGAAAATTGTATGATACCCACCAAGGTACTTGGTGCCCATCAACTAGTCTTGGGCCGTGTTCATCCTTATAAGACAAATGCTACACCCTTTAGTGTTTTGCAGTCATTTATTTCATTCCCCTTATGTCGGTCTGCAGTAATTATTCCTTGTTATGGAACAATACCGAGTAACGACCATATTCATATATGAAATTTGATTTCAGTGTGTTGACGTATTTCTATTCTCATTAATCCATGGTTTGTTTTCCCACATCTGCTTGATTTAGTTGTAGTTACATGACCTATCTTTGAGATCTAGCCTTTGATTTTTTGGTTGCAGTTGTAAAACATAAATCAGAAACTGTCTATTGTAATTGGGTCGATTAGCAATCGACCCCAAGTTACTCATGACATCATCTGAATTAGTGTTGTTGTCCTTGTGACACACTGATCTGGGAAAACCAAGGTGATGGTTATTAGTAGAAAATAGGCGCACTTTTTAATCGATAACGCGTTTGGCAAACACTGTATACCCAGAACAGATGCTACAAAATTTGGCGTTTTATCAGTCGGCTGCTCAGGGTCTGCAATGTTTTCTTCAAATGCTGGTATTTAAGGTATAAATATCAGCTGTCAATTTAATGGTATATTCTTCATTACAAATTTTTTTCTGTAATCTAAAGGGTGTGCGTTCTTTTTTTGTTTGATTGTTTTGATTTTAGTTGGTGTATTCCTGATATTCCATTGTGGAATTGTCTCAAAATTAAAATTCAGTGAAACGGATGCCGGTATGGCTATGTATGTTTGAAATTGGGGACAGTATTCCTGCATAGATTGTTAAATCTTCGGTTCCAAATTATCCCTTACGATTCCAATGTATATGTTATTGCGTAATATTAAGCAACTGGGTCCGACCCATTGCATTATCAAAGACGTAAACCAAGAAGGCGCTGTTCAGTGCGGATTCTCAGGCTGGTCTGAACCTGTTTGTTCGTCGTGGCGCTTATTGTCGCTTGAAAATCATCACATGAACAAGTCCGTGAAATGAACACCCCTTTAAACCCCACTTTTTATAGAGAAAACTGGGGTTTACGGGGTATTCATTTTTTTTTATTACCGCTCCAAGACATAGGTTGTGGGCACTCGTTAGAACCGCCTCAATGAGGCGGTTCTTACGAGCACCCGCAACCTATGGTTGAAGTAAAAATAACGAAAATATCGCAGATTTTTAGCAGAAAAGTAGTCATTTTTGATATGTGAAAAATGCAATTTGTCGCACGGGTGTATTATCGTAATGGTATAGAATAATTGTAGGCTCAGATGAGCGAAGTCTTTGTCATTCTCCGTTTGCTATTTAAAAGTTGACCAGACTGTTTCGGAAGACAGAAACCGAATGATATTGTTATTGTTACTATAATTTATGATGATGATGAAGATGATTATGATAATAATAGCAAGGAATCGCAGCCGATACAAATAGCCTCGTACAGACTACTTCGTGTGTTGAAATTACTGAACCGGCTAAAGTCAAACTTGCTTGAGATGTTATCATTCGCAATATTTGGGTGAAGTTCTGACCCTGACCTTGAGCCAAGGACCAAGGATGAAATTGTTTTTAAAAAGGCATATGTAGCCCTATTGCTACTAACATTTAGTTTTCAAAAGGCATAAACAATCAGGGTGCAAACTGTTATATTTCAAACGTTGCTGCCGAGCTGTATTTTCATCCAATGTTTCTTTTAAGCACAAATCAGTCCTTTGTATAAACTCTCCTAACAAAACCTAGAAATGATTTTCAAAAATTCTTTCCCGTTACAAAATTGACAAAATTTTCATCTTGTCACCTCCATGCGCTTGAAGCTGAAGAAACATTGCTGCTTTTGAGCACATTGTGAAAACATGTAAACAAAAAAAAAAAAAAAAAAAACCTAGTGCCTTCTATGTACTAAGGTCTGAATTGGTCATATTCTCTAGAGAGTTTGTTTGAACTAAGGTTTAATGCCCCACCAGCAATTTTGAGGTCTTTTTTGCGACGCTGCTTCCGATTTTGTGGGAATATACCCGACATTTGAAATGACATCTCAAGCCCCTCCGCCCAAAAGGTTATATTCATTGGACGGTCCGACTCACACCACCATGCCTCTGAAGGCTTTGTTCTTTTAAGTGGTTTGCCAGTACTCGTACAATATGTGGTCAGCTTTAGCTCTGCTTGGAAGCACCATGCAGCCTGATGTATTAATCCAATCCCCGATAGCCGGGCCCCAACCTCTAGAGAGTAAAATATGTACTGTCTTTATCCATTCTGTCAAATTTTCTATCTTATACGAGGGTACGCTGAAAAGTTCTGAGCCTGACCAAGATCCAATGGTTTGTTCATGCTGAAAGTGCCTTATTTTTCAACATAGTCTCCCTTCCTGTCCACACACTTCCTCCAGCGATGCTGGAGTCCTTGGATCCCAGTGGTATAGAAGGTCTCATCTTGGTCCTGACAAACTCCTCCACAGCAGCTATCACCTCCTCGTCTGACCGATAATGCTGCCCAGCCAAGTGCTTTTTCATGTTTAGAAACAGGAAATAAGCTAATGGAGCTAGACCAGGTGAATATGGAGGGTGATGGACAAGTGTGAAGCCACAGCCATGCACACCAGCCATTGCGGCAACCAATTTATGAGCAGGCGCATTGTCCTGATGGAATAAGACCCCTTTTGTCAATTTTCCAGGTAGTTTAGCCTTAATTGCTTTTCGCAATTGTTTTATCAGATCTGCATAATACTTCCCATTAATTGTTCTGCCTTTTGAAGGTAGTCTATGAATATTACACCCTTGGCATCCCAGAACACTGATGCCATCACCTTCCCTGCAGAGGAGACGACCTTTACCTTCTTTGGTGGCGGTGAGCCAGGGTGCTTCCATTGCATGGATTGTCTTTTGGTCTCTGGCTAAAAGTGATGAACCCAACACTCATCCTGAGAGACAAAACGGTCAAGAAAACCATCTTGTTCTGCTTCAAAAATAGCAAAGTTGGCTTGTGACAGGTTCAGTCTGGTCAACTTTTGGTCATGCGTCAAAAGCCCTGGCACCCATCTGGCGGAAACCTTCGACATTCCTAATTCACTGTATAGAATGTTCTCTACTCGTTCACGGGAGATGCCAACAGTGTTAGCTAACTGATGCACAGTTAAACGCCTGCCATCCATCACGGCCCTGTGCACTTGGCTGATGATTTCCTCAGTTGTTGCCGTTGTGGGTCGTCCACAACGGTCATCATCTTCAAGGCTGTCCTTGCCCATCTTAAAATTTGCTGCCCACCTTTTCACGGTTGCATACGAAGGAGCATCATCCCCTAATGTAGCAACCATATCGGCATGAATGTGTCCTTAGGAGCTAACCCCTTTTTATGGAGGTACTTGATGACACCACGATGCCAGATTTTGTCCATTTCTCAAAAATGTGCTAGTATAAATTTTCAAAATCTAGAATTTCTACGTTATTGCAGGTAAACTTGAACTCATTTGAGCCAAATCAAGTAATAAAGGGTTGGATTTAATGAATACAAAATTTCATGGCTGTTCGATGCCTGCTTCTTGGTCAGGCTCAGAACTTTTCATCCTACCCTCGTATAATAGCGCAAGTCCATATTTAGCTCACCTGGGCCGAAGGCTCCAGGGGAGCTTATAGTATAGTGGGTCGTCCGTCCATCCGTCCGTCGTCCGTCAACACTTTTGAGCAGCTATATCTCTGCAGCCTGCAGGTGGATCTCAATCGTTTCTGATCCGTAGCATGCCTCTTGTGGGGCATTGATGACATAAGCTTGTTTTGAAATCGCATGTAAACTTTGGTTGCTATGGCAGTCACAAGGTCCCATAGACTTACAATGGGAAAATGCTTGTCATCACCGTAGCCCCTTCAGTTTTGATCAGATCTTTCTGAAACTTATATATAAGGTGGCTTGGGATAAAACCTCGGATGAGTTCGAAAACCGGCCTAGTCTGCCCATTTGTCATAGAGGTACGTCCCTTTGATTGCTGAAAATGCCGATTTTTTTACCTTGTCATCACCGTAGCCCTTTCAGTTTTGATCGGATCTTTCTGAAACTTATATGTAAGGTGGCTTGGGATAAAATCTCGGATGAGTTCCAAAACCGACCAAGTCGGCCCATTCATCGTAGAGTAACGTCCCTTTGATTGCTGAAAATGCTGATTTTCGACCTTGTCATCACCGTAGCCCTTTCAGTTTTGATCGAATCTTACTGAAACTTACATGTAACGTGGCTGGGGTTAAAATCTCGGATGAGTTCGAAAACCAGCCAAGTTGGTCCAATTATAACAAAGTAACGTCCCTTTGATTGCTGAAAATGCCGATTTTTGACCTTGTCATCACCTTAGCCTTTTCATTTTTGATCGGATCTTTCTGAAACTTATATGTGAGGTGGTTAGGGTTAAAACCTCGGAGGAGTTCGAATACCGACCAAGGTGGCCTATTTATCATAGAGTAAGGTCCCTTTGATGGCTCAAAATGTCGATTTATGACCTTTTCATCACCGTAGCCCCTTCAGTTTTGATCAGATCTTTCTGTAACTTTACTGTAAGGTGACTGGGGATAAAACCTAGGATGAGTTCGAATACCGGCCAAGTTGGCCTATTTATCAAAGATTTACGTCCCTTTGATTGCTGAAAATGCCGATTTTTGACCTTGTCATCACCATAGCCCCTTCAGTTTTGATCGGATCTTTCAGAAACTTATATGTAAGGTGGCTGGGGATTAAATCTCGGATGAGTTCGAAAACAGGCCAAGTCAGCCCATTCATCGTAGAGTTATGTCCCTTTGATTGCTGAAAATGTTGATTTTTGACCTTGTCATCACCGTAGCCCCCCCCCCCCTTCAGTTTTGATCGGATTTTTCTGAAACTTATATGTAAGGTGGCTGGGGATGAAACCTCAGATGACTTCGAAAACTGGCCAAATCGGCCCATATATCTAAGAGTAACATCCCTTTGATTGCTAAAAATGCCAAATTTTGACCTTGTCATCACCGTAGCCCCTTCAGTTTTGATCGGATCCTTCTGAAACTTATATGTACATATAAGGTGGCTTGGAAAAAATAACTTGGATGAGTTTGAATACTGGCGAAGTCGGCACATTTACCATAGAGTTACGTGCCTTAGATTGCTTAAAAATGCCTATTTTCGACCTTTTTAGCACTGCTGCCCCTTCAGTTTTGATCGGATCTACATGAAACTTACAAACAAATAAGTCAGGCAGAAAAGCTAGGAGGAGTTTGAAAACTCGTGAGGTTTGCCAATTTGTCACAGATTAACACCCCTTTGATTGCAGCAGTTAATTGCTTATTTTTGAACTTGTCATCACCATAGCCCCATCAGTTTATATCGGATCTTCTTAGCAAGTCAGGAATAAAAGCTTGAATGAGTTTGAAAATTGGTGAGGTCAGCATATTTATCATAGAGTTACATTCTACTTGATTTGCAGAAATTGCTTACCCTGTCATCACCATGACCTTCCATTAATCCTTCAGTAAAGGTTGGCACTTCCTGCAACTTTGAATCTGATAGCTCCGGTTAGCAATACAGGACCAGCTTGGTCCTCTTGTTTTAAAATTAAGATATGCCAGTTTGGGTTTTCTTCAAAAATTTATTTAAAAATTGCAAACAGTTTAGGCCCTGATCAGAAACCGCATTATGCTCTCCTTCTTTTATGTGATGTGAGTTTCCACACTGTATCTGACTTTATCCTGTGGGTCAAAACAAGCTTTCATGGAGACTGACTGTGAAATTTTTTCTTCTCTCATTCTGTCACTCCATCCTGCAAACCTGGAGTGTATGTAATGTACATTTGCAAATCTGCTGCGAGAAATAGTCACAGAAGACAGACCGATCGCAGTATCAGTAGAAAAATAACAGTTTGCCTTGACACAATGCAATCACCATACATAATAGTAATTTCCTTGTTCACGAACCGTGGCGAATTTTCAACGGAACTTTTCCAGAAATATTCCGGTCTGCAAAATATATCGATAAATGCTGTTTTTATCTTTTTAAATGTTGTTTTTCATTTTCATAAAATTTGTCACGTGACAACAAATCTTCAGTGGTTGTTAACAATGTCAAAATACACGGTTTCCATCTTCATTCCCAAAGCCCATAGTGTGTGACATAGCTACCAGTGTGGAATTCGAAAACAAATAATGACATTCCTATTACTGCATAACTGATTTCGTGATCAAGGCCTAAAGAACTTACAAATTCGAAGAAAACGGTATTGCTTTTGTCTGCTACATGTGTGTTTTTTCGCCATTTATTTATTCTGCTGCATCCCGGGTGGTTTGATTTGACCCGTTTTATGACAATGACGCTTTCTAGTGCCGAAAACCAGTCCGAGAGAAAGCGGATGTAACCGAATTACCATTAAATTGAAGGCACATACGCCAAAAAAAAGTAAAAAAAAAAAAAAAAAATAAACAGTCATAATGCCGAAAAGGGTGGTCTTAAATCATTACGCTAAAACAGAACTTAAATGTGCTACATTTAAATGTAATTATTGTATGAAATTCATGAAGTTTAATCCCTTTTTGTAATATAAGCGCAATAACACAAATCAGCTGAAACAGTGATGAGGTGACAGATTTCTCTATTGTAAACAAACCGAAGTCAATATTTTGAAAGACGTTTAAAACACCTGAAGCAAAATTACATGAAGATCAGGTAATGATTCTACAAGCCATTAATTAAGCGATTGCAAAAGGTAACTGTCATCATCCGATCTCGATTGACAGGGAAATACTTGAGGTTTGACTTTCATTAAATCCAGGGTAAGAATTTTGTCGAAATCCAAGATGGCGATTTACCATGTGGTATTCGGTGAAACTTTCACAAAATTGCTTAAAAATGTAGAAAGTAAGATAATTATGCCTCGTCTTTGCTACTTCAGAGTACATAACAACTGAAAATGATAATACTTTTAGGGTGAGTGTTACTGCCTTGTCGGTATCCTTGTTTGAAAATTTAGTGGATTGTGCCTCATTTTGGACAATTAATCTTCCTCTATTGCTCTTATAGAACGTTTATTTGGTCTTAAACTGTAGTTGTTGAATTTGCTTCACATAATGAATTTGCTTTTTGAAGTTATATTGAAACCCACAGTGTTAGGAAAAATTTTGGAAAATCTTAGTTTATTTTGCATTGCAGTCTAGATGTGTTATTACTATATACCTTAAGTAAAGTTATAACAAATTTCATCAATAAATATAGGCACTAAAGCAATGACAAAGTTTTTTTCTAAAACTAGCCACAGTGACCCTGGCCTTAACCCCAGGACCCAGAAAGTCTAGCTTGCTTGAGATATTATCATACCCAACATTTGTATGAAGTTGTATTAAAATCTATCAATAAATGTAGGCACTAGAGCGTTGAAAAAGGATTTCTAGAAATAGACACAGTGACCATGACCTTTAGACCAGGACCCTGAAAGTCAAATTCGCTTGAGATATTGTCATAGGAAACAATTGTTTGGAGTGATATTGAAATCGGTCAAGAAATGTAGGCGCGAGCTACAGCGATGACAAAGTTGTTCTTAAATTAGCCACAATGACCTTGACCTTGACAACACGATTTTGAAAGTCGAATTCGAACCTGCTCATAAGGAACATGTGTATGAAATTATATTGGAATAGGTGAAGGAATGACGGCGCTAGAGCGATGTCAAAGTTTTTCTAAAAATAGCCACAGTGACCTTAAACTTGAGGGCTCGACCTCGAAAGTAGAGCTCGCACGAGATATTGTTATAAGCAAAATTTGTGTGAAGTAACATTTTAACCGGTCAAGAAATGTAGGCGCTAGAGCGACGACAAAATTTTTCAAAACTAGCCATAGTGGCCTTGACCTTGAGGCCTTTAGATGAAAGTCAAACACACTCGAGATATTGTCATAAGGAACATTTGTGTGAATTTATATTGGAATCGGTAATGTAATGTAGGCGCTAGAGCGATTACAAAGTTTTTTCTAAAAATAGCCACAGTAACCTTGACCTTGAGGCCACGACCTGCAAAATCTAACTCGCTCAAGAAATTGTCATAAGGAATATTTTTATGAAGTTATATTGAAATCGATGGAGAAATGTGGGCGCTAGAGCGATGGCAATGTTTAAAAAAATAAACACAGTGACCTTGACATTGATGGCCACGACCTTGAAAATCAAACTCGCTCGAGATATTGTCATAAGGAACATTCTTGTGATGCTCTACTGAAAGCGATCAAGAAATGTAGGCGCTAGGACGATGACAATGTTTTTTCTAAAATAGCAATAGTGACCTTGACCTTAAGGCCACCACATTGACAGTCGAACACTCGTGATCTTCATATGTGTGATTTTTTTCTTTTCTTTTCTTATATATTTTGACTGAGGTAATGGCCAAATAGGACCAATATAGTTACAGTCGAGTAGGCTTATTCTGCGCATCTGCCAATTTCTGCCCATTACGAATTATTTCAAATTAAAAGAACCAGATTAAATGTTTTCATTTTCCTTTGACAGGTACTTAACAAAGCTTCACATATTATTTTGGATGGGACTTGGACTGTAAACTTCGCGAATGAAATCCATTTTTTTCTGTTTTTGTCTACGCCCATGGGCGTAGACATTATAGATTTTACACAAATTACAGCCATTAGTAACCCACAATGCAGTCTGGCCTTTCTTTTTATGCAAAACCAAGCTTTCACAAGAAGAACAAAGCGGTCCATAGCAAGTACAATCTTTCACACAAAACAGAGGTCCACTGGCATAGCTCTGGTACAGAATTGCTATCACATTCGTACAAGCCCATATTTACTGTCATATTTGTATAGGCTAAAAAAAAATATACATCTACAAACTGCCTATCCTTTAAGCTCATTGGGAGCATTCGGCTCTGGTGAGCTAAAATACTTGCCTCGCCGTTAGCAAAACATTGGTTCATGCCGTTTTTTCTCTTAGAGAAATTGTCCCCCACCTGACCGACTAATACTATATAAAAGAAGGGTAAGTGGGATATCACATTTCCACATGTTTCTAATAACTAATGGCCAAAAAATACCGTGGAGAGACCGATAAAATAATGCTAGGTTATGCAATTGCTAGGTAATGCTGATAAGAGAGGTAACTAGAAGCCTATATAGAGAATCTTACATGAGTGCTCATGCATTATTGAATTTATTAAATGAGTTGAGGAAAAGGGATAAAATGCGAGGCTTTGCCAAGCATTTTATCCCTTTTCCTCAACGAGTTTAATAGATTCAATAATACATGAGCACGAATGCAAGATTGTATTTATCATATGCCATTTAAAACGCATTTTATTCACGATTGTTTACAAAAATGTCAATATTCCACCTTTAGTAAACGCGACGTCGCTATTAGGGAAGTCGTTCATGTAACGTTACGGGATATATCTAGCTAATTTGCATATTTAATCCACTAGTGAATTATCGAAAATGTTACATGGCGTTATTGCACTCTCAGCCGAGACGTCATATGATAAACTAGAATTTTTCAATTAAAAAAAATAATTATTTAGTAAAAAGCCGAAGTGAAAATGAAAATCTGCATCAAATTTTTATCAAATTACAAGTTTCTAACGTTTTTCTAGCTGGAAAAATAAGTATTTTAAGATCAATCGTTTTGAACAGAACTGACAGATAAACTGAAGAAAAGTAGTTCCCAAGGTTAAGCTTATAATGCCACCTGTTGTGAGCAGAGTCATTAGTGGAGATAGATGATGCCTAAAGCCCTAAAAACCATCTCGTTAAATAATCAGTTAAACATGAATTTTTGGTTATTTTTCTCTTAGAGAAAAAACACGTCATGTAATCTTCATTTAGTCTTCTATAAAGCGTAGGAACGTTGTTTACTTAACTCCAGCAGTTTTCAAGCATACCATTTGATAAGTATTGAAGTTGCACATGTGCCTTTTTAAAGATAAAAAAGTACTTTTTGACCAAGTACATCATTTGCAACTTTGGAATTTCAGACATTATACTTCATTCGGCAGGATCCAGGGTGCAGACTGGCAATTAGAATATCGCCAAAGACAATTAATACAAATAATACTATATAATATATGTGGCATTCACATTTAATATGTGCTAAGCGTAGACATAGGTTTTTGTAAAAGCTATACTTGTTACCTTAGTTAGCGCCACAGGCCCTTATTTAATTTTGAAATGAACGTTACTGACAGCTATTTAATTCAACCAACTGGAGCCTCAGCTTTTAAGCAACACATTACCAAACCAGTATAACAACAAAACACCTTTCTTGTCTTAGAAATAGAAGTGAAGGTAATGATCAGGAATCGTTAAAATTGACCCACAGCTCCCGTCAGAGACACCAAAGGGAAATAAATACAAACATCAAACAACCAGACCCTAAGGGAAACACCAATAGCGGAAAGCCAACAGGACAGTTACTTTCCCATAAAATGGTCTGTTCGCTATCCAAAATAAAAAAATATAAGCGATACAAACGTTCAAAGACAAACCATAACAAAAATAAACCACGACAGAAGAGCCGCCTACGAACGGTCAGTGAAATGAATTCCGCCGGAGGGTGTGGGGTGTGTGTGTGTGTGTTGGGGGGGGGGGTAAGTATTGTATCTTGACTGGATGTTATTGGTTGTGGGTATTCCGATGGGTAAAATTGCGCTCTCTTGTGCCTGAACTGTCCTTGTTTTGTTATGAGAGAGACTTCATGATGTCCTTTCCAATAAAAACCAATCTGAAATCATTAAAAAATAGAAGTGGAGGCAATGATCAGGAATCGATACAATTAACCAACAACTACCACCAGAGAGACCAAAGGGAAAGAAACACAAACATGAAACAACAGACCCTAATGGAATCCTCAATAGCGGAAAGACAAAAGGACAGTTAATTTCCCACAGAAATAAAAATCAAAAAATGAGTTCCTTTAAGAGCAATGAAAACATTCATAAGACAGAAGATGGGTCATACTACGTAGTTTCGGCTAATAAAGCCTCATCAGTGACCCTGTAATGATCCGGCAAGGAAAGGCAGAGGAAGCATACTGCAATTTTGCGAATTTCGAATAGGCAGTCGATTCAAAGACTGATATAAATCAAAATGGGGTCCAGATAGTTAAAAACCTGTCTAGAATATGAGTCTAAACCAATAATTTATTTCCGATTTCTCAAATTTTCACGCTGATCTCAAAGGACCAAAAGTAAAATATAAACTGCACTATGGTTGATGTACGGGGAGACGTTTTACGGCCGCCACACGGCACAACACCAGCTGCAGTGAAGGCAAATAAAAATCAAAAATGAGTTCCTTTAAGAGCAATGAAAACATTCATAAGACAGAAGATGGGCCATACTACGTAGTTTCGGCTAATAAAGCCTCATCAGTGACCCTGTAATGATCCGGCAAAGAAAGGCAGAGGAAGCATACTGCAATTTTGCGAATTTCGAATAGGCAGTCGATTCAAAGTAGAAGTAAAACAAAGATCAGGAATTGATACAATTAATTTACTCCATCCATAAAAGACATCAAAGGGAAAGAAATACAAACATTAAGCGACCAGACCATAATGGAAACCTAAACAAAGGAAGGCCATATGGACAGTTACTTTCCCACAAAATGGCCATATGGCCATCCAAAATTAAAAGACACAAGTGATACACACAGTAAGTAACAAACAACAACATAAATAAATCGCCACAGAAGAGCCGCCCTGGAACGGTCAGATTTCCACTGGGGGGCTTAAATCGATTTTACGTGGCCACAAAGACTGATATAAATCAAAAAGCCTTTAGCATGACTTCTTGATATGTGGATGATTTATTAAATATTGATAATACCTATTTCGACGGTTTGATCAGTCCAAGTTACACCCTAGAACTCCAGTTAAATTCAGCAAATTCTTTTGATACCGAGGTCCCGTTTTTGGATGTACACCAATCTATTGTAGATTTGTTTGTTTTTTTTGCAAAATTTATAATAAACGCGATGATTTTGATTTTGAGATTGTAAATTTTCCTTTATTGGATGGCGATATTTCTGGTGCGGCATCCTATGGCGTTTATATTTAGCAAATTATTCGATTTCGTAATAAATTGTTAACTGCTTAACTTCTAAATCAAAGTTATCGGTATCATTCACTACGCCAACCCTTTTCACAATTTTAAAGACGTAATTCCGCTTTAATTTCAAAATTAAATGTTGGACTTAAATCTCTTCTGCAGCAAGGTCTATAGGAACCCGAATTTTATGGTGACTTGGTATACAAATTCAGAAAAGTTATATAATCGTGAGGACCTCAACACCCAACTTCGTAAAATTATTCTTCGGTATAAAAAGATTGGGTATAACATAAATGTTATACGACAGACTGCATGTATGGTAGTTAACCCAATCATTGTTGACATTGACAACTTTGCTTCCCTCTTTTACTGCACGCCGGTGGGTCAGGCCTCAGATTCTATGACCGGTTCCAGCGTAAAGGCTTACTGATAATTAGAGAGAATCTAATTTTATGTAACGTTGGTTGGTGCCTGATGCTCTGTCTCTGGTCGGCTCATCGGAGTCTGACTGTTGGTTTTATTTTGTTCCAGCATTTCAGTGGTTTCTTGCTGTCGAGTCTTCAACGTTGTTTCATCTCTGTGTTGTTTGACCTTTGTGTTCACGGGGACGCTGCACTGATGAGTTAGGAGGCATTCATACGAACTGATCAAATTATTTGTTTAAATCGCGACGGAAGGAAGGGCGAGGATTGTGGCCACGTAAAATCGATTTCAGCACCTCCCCCTCCACTACCACCACCCCAGTGGAATTCATTTCACTGACCGTTCCCAAACACTTCTTCTGTCGCTTATATCTTTTTATTTTGGATAGCCAATTGGCCATTTTGTGGGACTGTCATTTTGGTTTTCGCTAATAATAATTTATATTTCCATTATGGTCTTTTTGTTTCTTGGTTGTGTTCTTTCCCCTTTGGTGTCTCTGATAGGAGCTGTGGGTTAATTGTATCGCTTCCTGATAATTGCCTTCACTTTTATTTGCTGCATTTCCTCTTCTTCTTGCTATCACGCTGGATAAAGTACCTAAATGACGATACATGTAATAATGTAGACTGGAGATTAACAGTCGCATCTTCCGCATATGAGTAACGTAAAATATTTGCTATTATGTGAACCCCCTTTAAAGCTTTAAAAAGGCATTTTCCCTTACATATTATAGGATCTGCTAGAAGCAGAAAGAATGTACAGCTCGGGCGCAAATTCTTTCCAAAAAGAGTTGTTATGCGTTAAAAATAATTTGACGCATAAGTCATCTGCAAGGAGATTCTAATCTTGCTTCTATGGTACATGTATGTTTAACGTTGGTGTGGTCGCGTGCCAGACAATTGTGTAAGGTGTGTCTCACCAACAGCTAAGGCAAAATGGAGATGGGACCTCGATTTAAAGACTCACCCAAAAGTCTGAAGAAGCCCACAACCCCTGGTTTATGAGGCGAGTAGCATAATCACAACACCACAGATGTCAGTGTCGAAGCATAGCTCGAAATTTGCTTCTACGTGCATTAAATAATAATAGTAATAATAATAATTATATATTTAATATTATTATTATCACCTCGCACACCATAGTTGCGCGGGGGATTAGCATTTGTCCCGCACGTACGTACGTACATTTGACAACGCTCTATCGCCTACATTCCATGACCGATTTCAATATAACTTTAAACCAATGTTTCTTATGGAACTATCTCGAGCAAGTTCGACTTTCACAGTCATGGCCACAAGGTCAAAGTCACTGTGGCTAATTAAACAAAAATCGTTTTCATCGCTCTAGTGCCTACATTACTTGACCGATTTCAAAATAACTTCACACAAATATTCCACATGACAATATCTTGAGCGAATTAGACTTGTGGACTCAAGGTCAAGGTCACTGTGGCTTTTTTAGAAACAAAAATTGTCATCGCTCTACATTACTTGACCGATTTCAAAATTACTTTAGAAGCCTCCGAAATGCAGTGGTTACGCTACTAGCCTTGTAAACCAGGGATCGCAGGATCGATCCCGGGCTTCTCCAGACTTTCGGATGAGTCTTTAAACCGAGGTCCCGTCTCCGTATGACCTTAGCTGTTGGTGGGACGTAAAACTAAAACTCACTCACTCACTCAAAATTACTTCGCACACATGTTTCTTCTGACAATATCTCGAGCGAGCTCGACTCGACAACATTGGGTAAATAGATTTACTCATAAACAACACAAGGGCGCTGACTCTTAATCATTAGGTCTCTCACCGCTGTGGGTTCGAGCCTCGCTCGGGTCACATGTGAGACGCCAAGTTCTGCAATGGAAGGTCAGGTGGTTTTCCTCCGGGTACTCCGATTTTCGCCCACCTCCGATTAACGATCGGCTCGATATGAGTGAATTAATCTTGAAAGGGCCGTAAACCCCTTCCCCCCCAAAAAAACAAAAAAACAAAAACAAAAAAACACACGACAGTAATATACGGAACCCGGAAAGGGTCATGATTTTTTTTTTAATCTGTTTGTTAATTTTTTTCTTTTTTTTTAAGTTTTGCGAGCAAGATATTAAGTTGTGCGAAAACAAGATATTATCTTGTGCGCACAAGATATCTTGTGCAGACAACATAATTTATCTTGTGGGGACAACATATTATCTATCTTGTTTGCACAACTTAATATCTTGTGCGCACAAGATATTATCTTGTTTGCACAACATAGATCTTGGGAAGTTTTGCGAACAAGATATTGTCTTGTGCAGACAATTTATTATCTTGTTCGCACAACATATTATCTTGTGCAGAGAAGATAATATCTTGTGCGTACAAGATAATAAGTTGTGCGAAAAAGATAATATCTAGTGCGCACAAGATAAGATCTTGTGCAGACAAGATAATATCTTGTTCGCACAAATTAATATCTTGTGCGAACAAGATATTATCTTGTCCACATAAGATAATTTCTTGTGTGCACAAGATAATATGTTGTCCGAACAAAATAATATCTTGTCCGCACAAGATAATATCTTGTGCGCACAAGATAATAAAGTTGTCCGAACAAGATAATATCTTGTCTGCATAAGATATAGAGGATCTTACATGAGTGTTCCTGTATTATTGAATTTATTAAACGAGTTGAGGAAAAGGGATAAAATGCGAGGCTTTGCCAAGCATTTTATTCCTTTTCCTCAACGAGTTTAATAAATTCAATTATACATGAACACTCATGTAAGACGAATGCAAGAGCACGAATGCAAGATTCTATTTATCAGATGACATTTAAAAAGATTCACGATTGTTTACAAAAATGTCAAATATTCCGCGATTAGTAAACGCGACGTGGTTAAGGACGTCATACATGTAACATTACGGGGCGTATCTAGCTAATTTGCATATTTTATCCACAAGTGGATTATCGAAAATATTACGTGACGTTATTACACTCTCAGACGCGACGTCATATGATAAATTATCTTGTTCGCGTAACTTATATAAAAACAATTCATGTCCCTTCCCTTGTTCCGTAGTTATAAATATGACGGCGAAGAAAAAACCCCAAGGTCATGACTAGACCTCGTGACGTCACTCAAATTCATTTATTAATAGCAAAAAAAAAAAAAAAATAAAAAAATAAAATAATAATAATAATAATAATAATAATAATAATAAAAATAAAAGAAAAAAGAAAATGAAAAAATTTATACCAACACACAAATAAGAAAGCAAGAAATTCGGTGAAACCGAGGTATGCTCCCCGAAGATGCGCAGTAGAAGGAGAGTTATGTTAGTGAACGAGTAAAATATGGTGGTCCTACACACTTTGAAGTGTGGTATGAAATCTGGAGTTTTTGATCTGACTAAAAATACTGTTGAACTGGGTGTAAACATAAAAGCATCCATCCACTCTTATGTTGTGAAATTAATCAATGAACTAAGTGCCAGATGTGAAAAAACTAAATATAGTAGCTGCCTGCTGCAACTCTTAAACAAAAAGTCTAAGAATTCCCTAGCTAGTGATTTTCAACAAAGAATGCAAAAATAAGGAGAAATGCAAGGCCCATTCCCTGCCAAAGGCCTGTAAATCTTAAACCATAAGGATTAGAAAGTCGGTTTCGTGTTTCCTAGTAAGTGATTTTCAATGAAGAATGTCGCAAGGAATACACATGTGAAATATGAAAGCACTATTACCCATGGTTATGAAATAACATGAGATATGTTCATGAAAAAGGGGAGATGATTCAGTGAAAATAAACAATATAATTATGGCCCTGTGTCAGAATATAGGTTTTGTGATTGACGTTTCATGAGAGTAGGACAAATATTTTTAAAATTTTGAGCAAGGTTAAGTTGTTTGGATATGGCGTGACAAACCCACACCCAAAAACAATACAGTTATGGCCCTTTGTCAGAATGTAGGTATTGTGATGGTAAGTATGTGTGTGATGTTTCATGAGAGTACGGAAAATACTTTTGAGGTTATGACCGAGGTTAAGTTTTAGGTTAAGGCGTGACAAACATATGGACAAAAGCAAAATAGTTATTATCCTTTGTCAGAATTGAGGTTCGCGATGATCAGAATGTGTGTGAAGTTTCATGAGAGTAGGGTAAATACTTCTGATTTTATGACCGATGTAAAGGTTTTTGGTTAGGGCGTGGCAAACACACGGACAAAAGCAATATAGTTCAGGCCCTTTGTCAGAATGTAGGTCTTGTTATTGTCAGTATGTGTGTTTTAGGATAATACTTTCGAAGATATGCCTGAGGTTAAATTGTTTGGTTTAGATGTGACAGACTGAATGACAAGGTGATTACTATAGGACATCCAAACTACTATGTGGGGCGCTAATAAAGAAGTGAAGTAACTCCGTAAATACTGTTGGCGGGGTTATGGTTCTTGCATTCGGCGAATTCCCTCATTGTCCCCTATCAGTGTATCAAGTATCACTAAAATACCTTTAAAACTTTACGAGATAAGCTCCGGGCAAGTTTAATATAGCAAAAACTAAAAAAGGAACTAACTCTGTAATTACTTGTGACAGAGATACGGTTTTTGCACTTCGTCTGATGGCCATCTATCGATGTATCAAGTTTCACTTAATTCCCTTTTTAGCTCGGCTGTTTTCGAAGAAAACGACGAGGTATTGTCATAGCTCTGGCGTCGTCTGCGTCGTCGTCGTCGTCGTGCAAAAACTTGGACATTTTGTAATATCTCCGTAATTTCTGAACATATTTACTTGAAACTCGGACTAGTTGAACATTATGAAAGGGAAACTCATACCAATAGGAGAGATAACCCTCAAAGTATTTTTGGCACAGTTATGCCTCTTTTTCGACTTAGAATTTTTGCAAAAACTTGGACATTTTGTAATATCTCTGTAATTACTGAACATATTTATTTGAAACTCGGACTAGTTGATCATTATGAAAAAGGGAACTCATACAAATAGATGAGGTAACCCTATAAATATTTTTTTGCCCAGTCATGTCCCCTTTTCGACTTAGAATTTTTGCAAAAACTTGGGCATTTTGTAATATCTCTGTCATTACTGAACATATTTACTTGAAACTCGGACTAGTTGTTCATTATGAAAAGGGGAACTCATACCAATAGATGAGGTAACTCTCAAAATATTTTCGGCATAGTTATGCCACTTTTTCGAATTTTTGCGTCGTCATGCAAAACTTGGACATTTTGTAATAACTCTGTCATTACTGAACATATTTACTTGAAACTTGGCCTAGATGTTCATTATGAAAAGGGGAACTCATACCAATAGGTGAAGTAACCCTCAAAATATTTTGGCACAGTTATGTCCCATTTTCGACATAGAATTTTTGTTATACTAAAAGAAACTGCAGCCGAGCGTTGGCACCCGCATGCGGTGCTCTTGCTTACTCTCAGAGATATGTTCCGGACAAATTTTTCATTGAAATAGTTAAGAAGGGAAGTAACTCCATTAATACTTGTGACAGGGTTATGGTTCTTGCTTTCTGCGATTCTACTCATGGCACTCTATCAGTATATCAAGTTTCACTAAATTACCTTTAATACTTTTACAGAGTGTGACGAATGACGGACGATCGGACGGACGGACGGACAAAGCAGCGACTATATTCTCTCCCTTCGGACTGATAAGCCAAAGTTGCTTTTAGCTCTTACAACCAATCGAATCACCAATCAGCCTTGCGACACGCTATTCATCCGGTGACAGACACGGTCTGACGTTTAGGTTCCCGACCTCATATATGGTTTGAAAGGAATACGCTGTAAATCTGAAAAGCGAGCTTCAGCTGCAGCAAAGCGGGGGTTTGGCGCGGAAAAGGGGGCATGTATCTTGCGTCACTGGGGCGTCCATCTAATATTGGCTTACAGTTGGACAAGGCCTGCTGTCCTTGCAGCAGGTAAGGGAAGAGGTGAATGTTGTTACAGTAGAACTTCGATGGCTCAAACACCGATGGCTCGTTTACCATTGACGAGTCGAACCCGTTCTTGAGTCCCTAGCGAAATCCTCTACATAAGAAACAGTGGGGGATAATTAAGGAGATTTTAGTCTTTTGTCTTGCAAATGTATGCTGTGTGTACTCATTAGAATCGCCTCATCGAGGCGATTCTAATGAGTACACACAGCATACATATTCATTATCGAACACCGAAAAGATGTGTAAAAGTATCTCGTTATGCCTCCTGACAGTAACCTCAGTGGCTCGAACTACCCCTGTCTCGAACAGATTTTCGACGTCCCAAAGGTATTCGAGCCATTGAAGTTCGACTGTATTTCTTCTATTGCACTCTTCACTTCCGTTCATTTTCTTCTTTCTCCTCTGTCCCTCACTTTAATCTTATCTACTGTCTCTTCTATCTCTTTTCTCCCTTTCTCTGAGTGACTTCACAAACTGACCCGCAAGGGTTGGTGTGTCGTTTAAGGCATTTATTCTGAAACAGTAAAACACACCGTGTGTTCATAATTGTTTTATTGCCCCCTGTGGTATACTATCTATAGCAGATCAAAGGCGGTCCCTAATAGGGTGATTAGTAGCTCTTGTTGAATCCCCTGACTGAGGTACATAAGGGGAAAATCAATAATATACACTCCAGTCAACAGTTAGTAAATTATTGATTTTCCCCAGGGAGGCCCTTACCTGTTGAAGACAGAGGACCTGTCTCCAGTCAGCACTGAGGGCTACATAATATTATGTAATGAAATGATAGTCCTCAATAGTCAAGAATAAATGCCTTTAAGCCCTAATCAAGCAATCAAATAAAATCTAGTTGCAAGTAAACTTTCTTGCAGAGCTTGTGTCTCTGTTGTGTGATGATACGCGTTACCTACATACGAGCTCGCTCGACGCCCGCCGACGGCTGTCATTTGCGGCCGAAGCTATCCTCATATATAATGAATCACGACAGAAAAACCGCTTTTAAACACTCAGTAAACAGTAAAATGTGTTTTTTTCTTTCTTTTACTGGGGTCGGGACTTAAACCCATTTTACCTGGCCGCAATCCTCGCCCTTAGTACTGTCGTGGTTAAGACAAATCATTTGTTCAGCCCGCATCACGGAAACACGCCTATATGATTTGGACCCCCTCGAAACCCACTTTTACATACGAGGCGGTTCTAACGAGTATCCGCAATCTATGTTTTGAGCAGAACTAAGAAAAGTATTGAAATTTTTCATCTGATATTTTTCATTTTTCGGTGGTAAAATTTACAATATATTTGTATAGGCGTGTTTTCGTAATGGCATGAAGGATTTGTTAGTCATCAATGCATCATCTCCGCGAACATACAAATCAAACGAATACAGAGATGAAACAACGAAGAGGACCCGACAGCATGAAATAACTAAAATGTTGGAGCAAAAGAAAACGAACAGTTGGATTACGGCCCGAAAGCCGCCAATAAACAGTCGATATTTCAAACAGTGTACTGCTGAATAGGATTGATTGTCTCTTCACTTCCAATTTGACTACGTGTCATTGCTTGTATATGGCACTTTGCTTATTTTGTGTTGATTGCAAAGGCGTGCATATTTTGATGTCGCTTTCAAAGTTCTTCATTGCATTTAATTGTAAGATAGCTATTTATCATATGACGTCGCGTCTGAGAGTGTAATAACGCCATGTAATATTTTCGATAATCCACTAGTGGATTAAATATGCAAATTAGCTAGATACGCTCCGTAACGTTACATGTACGACGTCCTTAACGACGTCGCGTTTACTAACGGCGGAATATTGACATTTTTGCAAACAATCGTGAATAAAATGCGTTTTAAATGTCATATGATAAATAGAATCTTGCATTCGTGCCCATGTATTATTGAATTTATTAAACTGGTTGAGGAAAAGGGATAAAATGCTCGGCAAAGCCTCGCATTTTATCCCTTTTCTTCAACTCGTTTAATAGATTCAATAATACATGAACACTCGTGCAAGATCCTCTCTATCTATTAAGACACATGCCTATGTTTTTGCACGGATTTTTATGTTTTGTCCCCACGCTATAATTTGCATATATATGTTCATGTAAATATGTTAGCGAAATGACAACACACTTAAAAATTAATATTTGTTTCGTTAAACCTACGATACATCTGAATAGTGCTATCAGTCGGTTCACCCGACAACCGCAGACAAAAAAAGAAAAAAGTACCGGAAGAAGTCCGGTCTTTAGACTCCCGCACCGTTCGGAAGCGTAAGCCAACAACAGGTGCTACAATCAATTTTACGTCTGCGCTTCAGGAGACAAGACACGTTTTTGTCGGAGAGATATTTTCTCGAGTATAGAAGCCGTTGTGGGTAAACGAGGTCTCACCCGTTCGCAGACTATTTTCTACAGTGTTTTCTCATCAAGTAAAACCATTTCATATTGTTTTCTTGTATTATTTATTATTCTGACTTTGTCGGTCTACCGACCTAGTTGGGATTTTCGTTACGTTCATAAGTTCGGATTCTTGTTTTTTCCGTTCTTAGTTTCTTTTGTTCTGTTTTCTTTTTGTTGTTTTTCCTTCTGGTATAATTTTCTTTTGATCTGTAGTCCTGTTTTCAGCCATTTCAGGATGAGTCATCAAAACAAGCACTGCCCTGGAATAAATGGTAAGTGTGCGAAGATTATGCCATATTGGGATAACCATTCTGTTTGTAGGGCATGCAGAAATTATGCATGCTCTCAGACATCCACTTGTGAGGTATGTGCGGATTGGTCAGATGAACTTTGGAAAAAATTTTCCAAGTGTTTACAGAGATCTGCACAGGCCAAGGCAGCCTTCAAACCCAGGAGTTTTGCTTCTTCCCAGGTTCCTGAAAATGGTCCTGGAAAGAACAATCCTTCCCATGTACCTGTTAAAGATCTTGGGAAGGACTCCACTTCTCTGTTTCCGACCGATATGCCAGTTACGACTGCCATTGGTTCAGGAAATTCAGAGACAGGCGGTCATCATGAGTCTCAGCAGAGTTCGCTCTCTCCGGCTCATGAAGATTCGCCACACGATAGTGAAGGTGAGGAACTTACGCCCAGACGGGAACCTAGTCCTGACAGCTATGTGTCGGTTGAACAGGACACAGGTTCCAGGGCTACTGCTCGATACTCTAAACCTAGGCAAGACATCCAGCCTAGGTCTAGAGTTTCACTCAGTAAGAGATATAGGTCAGATTCCGGCTCTGATTCTTATTCTGATTCTAGAGGAAGATCAAGCCAGAAACTGAAGTCTAGGCATAGGTCGAGATCTCTTTCCCGACCTAGGCATAGACATCATGGTCATAGACGTAGATCCTCGAGATCTAGGTCTAGATACAGGCATCACAGGTCTAGGTTATCTAGATCAGGTTCAAGACCTAGGCGTTCTCGATCTAGACAGTATAGACATCGGTCTAGGTCTGTCTCTAGGCCTAGGACTTTAGATGATCCTGCTGTTTCTGCTTTATCGAAATTGGTGGAACAGCAGGGCCAGCTTCTGAGGGAATTGTCCTCTCGTATGGACACTTTTCCTAACCCATCATCAACTGTTCAAGGTTCAACAAATGTGAACCCTAGTTCAGTTGTTTCTACCGTAAATTCTTCTGGTCAACATGCTGTTGTTCATGAAGATTCAGGAGATCAGCTTCAACTTTGTGTTGGGGAAGACGAGAGAATAGGATATTCTGATCCTGAAGATCAAGAGGACCGGGAATCAGAATCTCCTAAGGACAGTCTTTCATACAAGGAGGCTATTGCAAAACTCCGGTCTAGACTAGGCCCTGACATATGTCCTAGACCAGAAGTTAAAAGCAAGTCTGTTGGAGCTTCGGCTCTAGACTTTTTTAAAAATCCTGAGGAAGCTGAGGAAACTTCTCTAGCGCTTCCTCAGTCAAGCAGTGTGTCCATTTCTATGGGAAAGATGGATAAGCGTTTGAAAGGAGAAGAGGAAGTCCCAATGTCTCCACTTCCTAATTATCCAAAAGGATTCAAGACAGGCTCTTTTGTTTCTATAAACAGTAAGCCTAAGATTTTTCAAGCTTCTTCTTATGAAGCTTTAAATCCTATGATTAACATGGATCCACCATCTGTTAACCCAGGATTGAGGGATGTCTTGAAGCAAAGGTCTTCGATTCCTACTTCGCATACTCTTCAGTTTTTGACTCTTGAGAACTGGGAGAAACTGGCGAGAACAGGAATACAAGTGGCTTCCCACTCAGAAATGTTTCTGTGTGGTACGCTTAAGACTATACAGCAAGAGTCATGTTCCAAGGATGACATGCTTGAGGTTTCCAGATATCTTCAGGCTGTTGCCATTTCTCAGTCACACCTGGTAGAGATTTTTTCCAGGTTGGCTGTGGGACCGCTTTTGGCTCGTAGGGATGCTTGTTTAGCTGTTTCTGATTTAGACTCAGACATGAAACAGTCTCTTAGAGTACAACCGATGGAATCTTCTACCATTTTTGGAGAGAAGTTTCCGGAGGTGGTGAAACAGTACAAAGAGGGTCTTGCTCATAGATCTCTTCAGATGGCAGTTGTGGGTGCTAATAAACCTTCTGGCTTCAAGAGAAAAGGTCCTAAGGTTTCAGAGACTCCAACTAAGTCAACTTTGGGTGAACTTAATGTCACAGTAGGTCCTGATTCTTCCAGAGCCTCCAGTGTCTCCCAAGGATTGCCCAGAATTCCGAAAAGAAACAGTGGAGTTCGTAACCCTGGTAAGGGCAGGGGTAGAGGTAGAGGTAAAGTAACCAAGCCCAATGCCCCATAGGGGTGCCCACTTCGGTTCCCAGGTCTCTACATTAAGGGTAAGGGCATCCAGCTCTTACGAAAATCAGGTCCCAAGATCAGACCTGCCATCAGGAGGAAGAATTTCTTTCTTCCTAGAGGCCTGGGAAAAGATTACTTCGGATGTTTGGACGCTTTCTATAATCCGAAGTGGGTATCGCATTCAGTTAAGTGTCCTACCACGACTATTTCGGTTCCCTCCAAAGTGGTGTACTCGCATGCCTCAGGATCCCCTCAAGATGGGGATTTTGAGAGAAGAAATAACGTCATTGCTCCAAAAACATGCTATAGAGGAAGTCAAGGATTTCCATCCAAAACGAGGCTTTTTCAGCCGGATTTTTCTGGTATCAAAGAGGTCAGGGGGATGGAGACCAGTCATAGATCTGTCCCGTCTGAACCAGTTTGTTCTATGTCCTCACTTCAAAATGGAGACGTTAGAATCAATCAGACTGGCTCTTCAGAAGGACGATTGGGTAACGTCTTTAGATCTGAAGGACGCCTATTTTCATATTCTGATTCATCGCAGGTCTCGACGCTACCTTCGCTTCTTCTTCGAAGGGAAACTGTATCAATTCCGAGTTCTTCCATTCGGGCTTTCTGTAAGTCCTTATGTCTTCACTCGCGTATTGAAAACGGTGCTGGTCCACATTCGTCGTCAGGGTATTCGGGTTCATGCTTACCTGGACGACTGGTTACAACCTTCTGTATCAGAAACCCTATCATGGCTTCACAGCAGAAGGCTTCTGAGCATTATCCTCAATCTAGGTTTTCTTCCCAACTGGGAGAAATCAGAGCTAATTCCTGTTCAGAATTTCCAGTTTCTTGGAGCTCGAGTCAACCTAAGAGCTGCTTTGATAGGACCGTCACAGGACAGAATCCTATCCTTTCGCAAGATACTTTTCAAAAACTTAGGAGCCAAACATGCCACAGCTCGACAGTTGCATTCCATTCTGGGTCAGATGGAGTCCATGGCCAATCTCCTACCACTGGGGAGGGCATTCAAGAGGCCTCTTCAGTGGGAACTCAAAGAGAGATGGTGTCAGAGACTGGCTTTGTGGGACGACAGGATTCCGTTAGGTCCTTGGTACGTCAAAGCAGTCAAGCAGTGGACAGACTTGGAGTTTCTAATGTCCATGTCCCCTCTCCATCACCCCACCCCCGATCTGCAATTGTTTACAGATGCAAGTCTAGAGGGCTGGGGCGCACACATGGAATCTCTGATGGCGTCAGGATTCTGGTCCCTAGAGTTGAAATCTCAGCACATCAATGTTCTGGAATTGAAAGCGGTTTCGCTTGCTCTTCAGGCATTCGCTTCCCACATACATGGTCACTCTGTGCTTCTGATGACAGACAACACAACAGTGTCGGCGTATATCAACAGGCAAGGGGGTCTCATTCGTACACTCTGTGCAATCTTTCAGTAGAGATTGCATTATGGTGTGCCAAGAACAGGGTCCATGTCAAAGCGCGGCATTTACCCGGTCGTCTCAATGCCTTGGCCGACTGCCTGAGCAGGAAAGGGAACATTGTTCAGACAGAATGGTCTCTAAGGCAACAGACAGCAGACCAGATTTTCCAAATTTGGGGTACCCCACATTTGGATCTGTTTGCCACACGCCTGAACAGGAAGTTACAGTTGTTTGTGTCTCCCGCTCCGGATCCAGAGGCGTATGCAATAGACGCCCTGAATCTGAGTTGGAGGGGTCTGTGGGCATATGCCTTTCCCCCATTTCCTCTCATTCTTCAGTGTTTGAAGAAGGTTCAGAACGAAGATTGCTTAGTTTGTCTAATAGCACCACTTTGGGAGGGACAAGCGTGGTATCCTCTTCTATTATCCTTGATCATAGCCCCTCCTCTATCTCTACCAGCAAGGAGGGATCTATTGTTTCAACCTATATCCAGAATGTTGCATCCCACCCCTCAGGTGTTCCGTCTTCACGCCTGGTTGCTATGCAACAACACATGCAAGCGTCAGGCATTTCTGAATCAGTTGCCAGACGAATCTACTCAGCGAAGAGACCTTCCACCAACAATCTGTATGATTACAGATGGAAGTCTTGGCTGGATTGGTGTGGCTGCAGGGAAGTGGATCCCTTCAGTCCTACTGTAAATGATTTTGGAGAATTTCTTATTTCTTTACACGATAAGAACTTTTCACCCGCTACTGTTAAGGGATATCGTTCTGCGATTTCAACTACCCTTAAGCAGGTTTCTCGGATTGATTTTTCTAACCAGCCAATTTTGTCAGATGTGGTTAGAAGTTTTGAATTGGAACGCCCTAGAACTAAGGCTCATTTTCCAAAATGGGATCTTGCTTTAGTTCTTTCCGCTCTTGTCAGTGATATCTTTGAACCTCTTCAGAGTTGCGGTTTTAAAGAATTAACCTTCAAAACTGTATTTCTTACTGCTCTTGCCACCGGTCGTAGACGCAGTGAAATGCATGCATTTTCTGCAACTTGCACTCAGTTTTCAGACGGTTCGGTCAGTTTGTGTTCCTTCCCAGGTTTTCTTGCAAAAAAAACCCAGCTCCCCTCAGTCGTAAGCTGTCCAATTTCAGTCCCATGTCTCACAGGTCAGGATGTCAATCCCTTGCTCTGTCCGGTCAGAGCTTTAAGGATCTATCTTGACAGGGTCACTCCTAGGAGAAAGGGTCGTAAGAGGCTGTTCATTTCTCACTTAGATTCTTATGAGAAAGAGATATCTTGTGATACTATTTCTAGGTGGATTGTTCAGACCATTAAACTTGCATATGCTGCTAACAATTTGGAACTGACATCAGTCAATGCACACGAGGTTAGGGCTCTAGCTTCCTCTTGGGCTTGGTCTAATAGGGTTCCTTTAGATGAGGTCGTCAAAGCTGGGTTTTGGTCCTCTGAGAATTCTTTTATTAGATTCTATCTGAGAGAAACTTCTGCAATGGCAAGTAGCCTGGCCAGTTTAGGCCCTGTGGTTGCAGCACAATCAGTAGTTGTGCCTGTATCCTAGAGATGTTTGTTTACAGTTTCCTTATGTACATGTAGGATCATGTAAATTTGTATATACATGGTGAAACTTGGTATTCTAAGAACGAAAAAAAAAAAAAAAAAAAAAAATGAAGAAAAAGAGAATTTTTTCGCGGTGTGAGACTTTGTAACCCAGCTCCATGGTCAATGTCTTAACGGCGGAAATAGCTTTTTCTTCGACTTGGTAAGTCTACTCTTACTAAGTCCCACCATCCATTAATGTTGCAATCAGCACTATTCAGATGTATCGTAGGTTTAACGAAACAAATCTAGAAAATTTTAATTAATTTTCATATTTGTGAGTTATACCTACGATACATCTGAATCATACTCCCTCCACCTCCCCTCAGTTACCGTTGTTCTGCTTCGGTAAAATTGATTGTAGCACCTGTTGTTGGCTTACGCTTCCGAACGGTGCGGGAGTCTAAAGACCGGACTTCTTCCGGTACTTTTTTCTTTTTTTGTCTGCGGTTGTCGGGTGAACCGACTGATAGCACTATTCAGATGTATCGTAGGTATAACTCACAAATATGAAAATTAATTAAAATTTTCTAGGTTTATTTCAACCAGTTCCGTTTACAACAAACGGTCAAGGACCATTAACATCAGTTTTATTAATTTCCATTACGAAAACACGCCTGTACAAATACACTGTAAACTTTACCGCCTAAAAACGAAAATTGTAAGGTAAAAATTTTTGATTTTTTTCTTATCTCTGCTCAAAATATAGATTGTGGGTTCTCGTTAGAACCGCCTCATCGAGGCGGTTCTAACAAGTACATACAATCTATAGATTGTGGGTTCTCACTAGAACCGCCTCATCGAGGCGGTTCTAACAAGTACATACAATCTATATTTTAGAACAGAAAAAGAAAAATAAGATCTACCCCTGTATACCCCAGTTTTACTACATAAAAGTGGGGTGGGTTCAAGGGGAACAAAATTATATAGGCGTGTTATTGTGATGGTTTAGCTTTTAACGATTATGAAATACTGCTTTTATTTTTCTGTTTAGCTTATAGACAGTTTTGGACCACTGATAACGTACTGTGGACAGAATTACAATGCCGAAGTGGAAACGTCGAGAACATCAACAGTGCGTGTTGTGTTTGTTTCGAACAGTATTTCTTCATCACTTGGATTCAATCTTTCATTTGAATCCAAGGAACGTGAGTATACCAAAATAAAGCAACTAAACTCCCAAACGGAATAATGGTTGCTTAAGATGAAGCGTCTCTCTGTTCAATAAACTATATTAAAGTGGGCGTTTTTCCGAAAAGAGAACGGGCAGGAAAATTCATTTTTACGCGGAAAGCAAAGTACGTTCAACTTGATATTACGAGGACTGTTCAAATATGAATGCAAGAAGAACGTTTTCTCATCACTAATGCGAAAATCACCTGGAAATAAATATCACAGCGTAGAAAAACATTTTACCTATTCATTGATACCAAACATGTTAACATCCGTCTACTTTAGCCATGTATATCGTTCGATAAACACTGTCTACTCTTGTATACTAATACAAAACATGGTTGGAAGAAGATCAGAGTACGCCGTTGAAATACGGTCCTATATTGAGAATCGTTGTATTCTTGGTATACGGTGCAAAGACATTTTTGATGAAATATGTTCGGTTTATGGGCATAATGAAATGTCTTTTCCGACAGATTTTCGTTGGTGTAAAAAATTCAGCTGTGGGCTATGCTCAACAGAAGACTCAGGCATGCACACACGATAACACGCATTCACACACTCATACTTGCACTCACACACATTCTGCATGCATACATGCAACCACGCATGCACGTGCATATACATGCATTCAAACACTCATGCATGCATGCACACACACATGTTGCATGCATGCACACACTCAGAAATGCATGCATGCATGCATGGACAAACAGATATGCATGTATGCATGCCTACACTCAGGCATGCGAGCACACACAGACACATGCATGCATCCACTCTAATGCATGCGTGCATACACGCTCATGCATGCATGCACACACTCATGCGTGCTTGCACACGTCGTGGATATTGTATTTGTTCTGCATACATACATACATACATACATACATACATACATTCATACATACATACATACATACATACAAACATACATACATACATACATACATACATACATACATACATACATACATACATACATACATACATACATACATACATACATACATACATACATGATGCTTCAAAGCAGAGCCGAAACTGACCGCACACGAGTACTGGTGAACCGCTTAGGTTATCTAAGCCTGTAAAGGCAAGATGGTGCGAGTAGGACCGTCTATGATTATAACCACCATTGGTTCACTGGGCGTCAGGGCTTGAGATGTCATTTCATCTCAATATCGGGTAAAAGTCCCACAAAATTGGAAGCAATGTCTAAAAAATGACCTATATAGTGTTGACGGGGACCTTTACATTCAAACACTCATGCATGCATGCACACATGTGCATCACACAAACATGCATGCAAGCGCACACAAATACATGGATACACACATGCATCCATCCATCCATACATACATACATACATACATACATACATACATACATACATACATACATACATACATACATACATACATACATACATACATACATACATACATACATACATACACACATACATACATACATATGATGCTTCCAAGCAGAGCTGAAACTGACCGCACACGAGTACTGGTGAACCGCTTAGAGGATCTAAGCCTGCACAGGCATGACGGTGCGAGTAGGACCGTCCATGATTATAAACACTATTGGTTCACTGGGCGTCAGGGCTTGAGAAGTCATTTTATCGGGTAAAAAAACCTACAAAATTGGAAGCAATGTCTCCAAAATGGCCTTAATAGTGTTGACCGGGACCTTAAACCTCAAATCAAACAAACAGTACAAAACATACACACTCTGCATACATGCACATACACACCCATACATGCACGCAACCAGTCATGCATGTGCACATACATGCATTCACACACTCATGCATACATACACATAGCTGCGTGCATAAATGCACACACTCATGCATGCATGTGTACATTACATTCAAAATGTGTACAAACATTCGTAAACTCATGCATGCATGCACACATGTGCATCACACAAACATGCATGCAAACACACACACGAATTCCACCGGGGTGCTTAAATCGATTTTACGTGGCCACAATCCTCGCCTTTACTTCCGTCGCGAAAAAGACAAATGATTTGTTCAGTCCGCACGAAGGCCTCCTAACTCATCAGTGCAACATCTCCGTGATCACAAAAACAAAACAACTACAGAGATGAAACAACGGCGAGGACTCGACAGCAAGTGACCACTGAAATGCTGGAGTAAAGGAAAACCAACATTCAGACACCGAGAGGCCTGACCACAGACAGAGCATGAACCGTTGTAGAATCTGAGGAGTGACCAAACGGCGTGCAATTAAAGAGGAAAGAAAAGTTGTCAACCGTGATTGGGTTAAGTGCCATGCATGCAGTCTGTCGTATAATATTCATGTTGTACCCAATCTTTTTATATCGAAGAATGATTTTGTGAAATTGGGTGCTGAAGTCATCGCGATTATATATTTTTCTGAATGTGCATACTAAGTCACCATAAAATTCGGGTTCCGATAGACCTTGTAGCAGAAGAGATTTAAGTCCAACACTGAATTTTTAAATAAAAATCGGATTGACGTCTATTAAATTTTGAAAAGGCCTCTTCTGCAACAGAGTCTGTCGGAACCCGAATTTTATGGTGACTTAGTATATAAATTTAGAAAAATTTATAACCGCAATGACTTCAGAACCCAATTTCGTGAAATTATTCTTCGATATAAAAAGGCTGGGGACAACATAAATGTTACACTACAGACTGCATGCAGGGTACTTAACCTAATCACGGTTGACAACTTTGTTTCCCTCTTTAATTGCACGCCGGCGGGTCAGGCCTCAGATTCTATGACGGTTCCAACGTAAATGCTTATGTTGGTTGGTACCTGGTGCTTAGTCTCTGTTCGGGCCCATTGGAGTCTAACTGTTGGTTTTCTTTTGCTCCAGCATTTTTTTTTTTTTTGCTGTCGAGTCCTCACCGTTGTTTCATCTCTGTGGTTGTTTGATTTTTGTGTTCACGGAGATGTTGCACTGATCAGTTAGGAGGCCTTCATGTGGACTGAAATTATTTGTCTTTATCGCGACGGAAGTAAAGGCGAGGATTGTGGCCACATAAAATCGATATAAGCCCCCAGTTGAAATCGTTTCCGCTGACTGTTCCAAGGCAGTTCTTCTGTCGCGGTTTATTTTTGTTATGGTTTGTCTTTGCGTGTTTGTGGCGCTTATATTATTTTAATTTGGATAACCTATTTTGTGGGAAAGTAACTGTCTTTTTGGCTTTCCGCTGTTGGTATTTTCGTTAGGTTTTGTTGCTTCATGTTTGCGTTTCTTTCCCTTTTGTGTTTCTGATGGAGCTGTGGGTTAATTGTATCGATTCCTGATCACCGCTATACTTCTATTTTGCGTAGTTAGTGATACCGATAACCCTGATAAAGAAGTATTGCAGTTAACAATTAACTACGGGTGTTGAAGTAAGTAACATGATTGACCACTCTGGCAAATCGAATTAATTCCGAAATATAAACGCCATAGGATGCCGCACGAGGAACATCACCATCCAAGAAAGGAAAATTTACAATCTCAAAATCAAAATCATCGCGCTTATCATAAATTTTGCAAGAAACAAACCCATCTACAACACATAGATGTAAATCCAAATACGGACCCTTGGTATCAGAAGAATTTGCTTTATTTAACTGAAGTTCGGAGGGGGTAGGGTAAATTTGACCGATCAAACCATCGAAATAGGTATTGTCAATATTTAATAAACCATCCAATATTTAATCACATGTTTTTTGGTGGCAATAAAACATTAAGTTAATCATTTAGAGAGTTCAATGGTGGTACAAGAGCTTGAATTTGCCGTAAACCGTGTTTTGTATGGTATTTAATGAAGTGACGTAAAGACGTCTTAGGTTTAGGAGCTAATTATTTCATATTTTGAGAATAAAATAAATGCGTTTGTTCACTATCTTCTAAGTTTCCATTCTTGGAGAGTTTTATGCTCAACATACTCTCGTTTACACCATCGAATACTATTCATTCAAGGCAACAGCAATTGTATCTCTACACTAAGTCTTATTGAAATCAATTTCAGAAGAAAATCGATAGTTTGTCCCTTTAGAAATTATATTACGTATCCTAGAATCAGGAATAACTTTTATATTGCCAGTAATAATATGACCAGCACCAGGGTGGCAATACACTGAATTTTTACAATTACAGTCATCAGGAGTGTTAGTGCCAATATCAAGATCAGATACAAGTTTATTGAAATTAAAAATTACAGATCTAACATGTTTATTGTATATATAGCACATTATGGGTGTTTCAGTATTTTGAAAATAAGCATGAATTGATGAAATCACCGAACTGTTCCGGAAGATACTAGGTAAATCTATAAAATCCAAACTCTTATTAATGAATGATATTTTGATGTAATGATATTTGTGATTAGTTTCAGAATCGATGTAAGGACGAAGTGCATGCTGAATATAACCTATAGTTAAAAGAACAGCATCGTATAAATGATTAGAACTAGCGTAGAATTTATTCTCCTCGGTGTCCAGAATAGGTAATACAAAAAAGGGTAATGAACTCAGAAAAGCAAGCATTGAGTGGCGTCCGTGATTCAATAATAGTATGGACTGTCACTTCAGCCTGGTATTGTTTCTTTTAATTTTGAAACCATGTAATTAACGTTTATAATTGCCATTTGTTTCTGGTGCCTGTTGCCGTGCGATCTAGTTTAATGCTTTCGACAGTCCAGAAGCGAGAAAAGATCGAAATCGGGCATTTTAGATATATAAAGTAGAAGTAAAACAAAGATCAGGAATTGATACAATTAACTTACTCCATCCATAAAAGACACCAAAGGGAAAGAAATACAAACATTAAGCGACCAGACCATAATGGAAACCTAAACAAAGGAAGGCCATATGGACATATAAGCCTCATGAAATATGTTGTCATTAAAACCAAATGAAGAAGGTATCTGTAATAATTAAATCCATTTTTATTCAGTTTCATGTCGTTTAATAATTTTAAACCTAGCTGTAGATTTTACATCATAGCATTTTTTTTCTACTGGCTGTATAGAAATATTTTTTACAGAATGACCTTTACGTTTGTAATGAGGGTACAGGAAAGTGTCTGTTTTTTAGGCTTACTCATTCCACGAATGTGTTCGTTAAATTTAGTTTTTAACATGCGATTAGTTTGCCCAACGTACTGTATTTTACAATTTGCAGTATGTCAGGTATTCACATATATCAAATCCGTAGACTTACTACGCAAAGACTTTTCAAAATTTTGTAGACGTCATTCTGATTTAATTTCAAAATTCAATATTGGACTTAAATCTGTTCTGCAACAAGGTCTTTATTATATTTTCTTTTATTTTTTAACCCGAATTTTATGGTAAATTCAGAAAAATATATATATAACCGCAATGACTTCAGCACCAACTTTCGTAAAATCATTCTTCGATACAAAAAGATTGGGTACATCACACTGTTATATACGACCGACTGCATGCATGGTAGATAACCCAATCACGGTTGACAACTTTGCTTCCCTCCTTAATTGCACGCCCGTGGGCAAGGCCTCAGATTCTATGGCGGTTCCAGCATAAAAGCTTACTGAGAATTAGAGATAATCTTATCCTATATATGTTGGTTTGTGCCAAAGGCACTGTCTCTGGTCGGGCCCATCGTGGTGTAAATGTTGGTTTTCTTTTGCTCCAGCATTTCAGTGGTTTGTTGCTGTCATGTCCCCACCTTTGTTTTCTGTTATTGTTTGATTTTTTGTGTTCACGATGATGTTGCACCGATGAGTTAGGAAGCCTCCATGCGGACTGAACAAATAATTTGTCTAAATCGCGACGGAAGTAAGGGCCAGGAGTGTGGCCACGTAAAATCGATTTAAGCCCCAAAGTGGAATTCGTTTCACTGACCATTCCAAGGCGGTTCTTCTGTCGCGGATTATTTTTGTTATGGTTTATCTTTGGGTGTTTTGCTGCAGAATGCTTCCACGCAGAGCTGAATCTGACCGCACACCAGTACTGGTAAACCGCTTAGAGGATCTAAGTAGAAGTAAAATAAAGATCAGGAATCGATACAATTAATTTACTCCACCCATCAAAGACACCCAGGCAAAGAGGTGGGAGTCGGACCGTCCGTGCTTATAAACATTATTGGTTTCATTGGGCGACAGGGCTTGCGATGTCATTTCATCTCAATGTCGGATAAAAGTCCCACAAAATTGGAAGCAACGTCTCCAAAATGACCTTTATAGTGTTGACGGGGACGTTAAACATCAAATCGAACAAACACAATATTTGGGTGTTTGTGTCGCTTATATTATTTTGTTTTGGATAGCCAATTGGCCATTTTGTGGGAAAGTAACTGTCCTTTTGGCTTTCCGCTATTGGTGTTTCCATAAGGGTCTGTTGTTTCTTGTTTGTGTCTCATTCCCTTTGGTGTCTCTGATAGGAACTGTGGGTTAATTGTATCGATTCCTGATCATTGCCTCCACTTCTATTCTTCATGCGGACTGAATAAATAGATTGTCTCAATCGCGACGAAAGTAAGGACGAGTATTGTGGCCACGTAAAATCGTTTAAAACCCTCCCCCACCACCAGTGGAATTCGTTTCACTGACCGTTCCAAGGCGGTTCTTCTGTCGTGTTTAATTTTTGTTATGGTTTGTCTTTGAGTGTTTGCATCGCTCATATTATTTTGTTTTGGATAGCCATTTGGCCTTTTTGTGGGAAAGTAACTGTCCTTTTGGCTTTCCGCTATTGATGTTTCCATTAGAGTCTTGTTGTTTCATCTTTGTGTTTCTTTTCCGTTGGCGTCTGTGATTGGAGCTGTGCGTTAATTGTATCGATTCGTGATCATTTCCTTCACTTCTGTTTTACATGTCAAATCGGACATGGTAACTACAGAAAAGAATCAACCGTGTACAGATGAAGAATGGTAGACGCAGTGTATAAATGTGAACAGCATCTGCAGGTCTTAGCATTGCACTTAGAAATACTAGGATACATTCCCCTTCTTTTGAAAGGATTGTAGAACAGGCGATCTGATAGTAAATAAGTCTCACATTATTTTAAGATAAAATAGTAGCGCCTGCTCCACTTAAATTAACGGAAGCGGCAGAAAACAAATACCAATACCGACGGCAACATAGCTTTAAAATTATAAATAGAATGCGGAATTCGTTAAATAAGCAGAATTTAACCTAAGGGGAGATATGGTAAGTTTAAATTTATTTGTGATACCAATGCGTGTTTAAAGGGGCGATACTGTCAAAACTGAGGCGATATTCATTAAGTTAAACAGTATACGGAAGAACGGTAAATCCTTCAAATAGACTATAACAAAAGCCCCAAAAACAGCAGTGCCTATTTAAAGCCCATATATATCGAAAAAGCATTTGTTATACAAACATCGGTCCAATTAAGACCTTTATCGGGCATCTAAAGGATGTCAAGTTAAGGAACGGTAAAGTGAGTGAGTGTTTGAATTTAACGTGTCACCAACAGCTAGGATCATACGGAGACCGGACCTCGGTTTAAATATGTTCTGTAAAAAGTTATCCTTTGGAAGCAAGGAATACACCAGATAACTGGAAAATATGAAATGTACATATTTTCTGGGCCAGACTAGCTAGTTTCGGCCAATAAGGCCTCAACTGTGACCCTCAGATATTTTTAAAATTCCACAAAGACCCATCCGAAAGTCTTGATAAGCCCGGGGTCGACCCTGCGACCCCTGGTTTACAAGGCGAGTTGCATAACCATTACACCATCGAGGCGTCTAAACGGAACGGTGAAAAGTAATTGTAAATGCAATCCCTGAGGATTGGAAAAATAAGAGCATTTACACTTAGTCTATTTATTAGAAGGCGGTGTTGGAGAATAGATTTGCTGAAGTGTTGTGTTCAGGTGAGGATAATGACAATCAATTTGAGACATTCTAAAGTAGAAGTAAAACAAAGATCAGGAATCGATACAATTAACTTACTCCACCCACCAAAGACGCCAAAGGGAAAGAAACACAAACATTAAGCGACCAGACCATAATGGAAACCTAAACAAAGGAAGGCCATAAGGACAGTGACTTTCCCACAAAATGGCCATATGGCCATCCAAAATAAAAAGACACAAGTGATACACACAGCAAGTAACAAACAACAGCATAAATAAACCGCGACAGAAGAACCGCCTTGGAACGGTCAGTGGAAAGATTTCCACTGGGGGGCTTAAATCGATTTTACGTGGCCACAATCCTCGCCCTTACTTCCGTCGCGATTTAGACAAATAATTTGTTCAGTCCGCATGAAGGCCTCCTAACTCATCAGTGCAACATCTCCGTGAACACAAAAAATCAAAGAACCACAGAGGTGAGACAACGGTGAGGACTCGACAGCAAGAAGTTAGTTTTCCAGTTGGCACATTTGTAAAGAAGTTTATGCAATAGACGGCAACCTATAGTTTCAGTACAATATATGTTTTTTTTTCTTCTTTTTTTTTGTAAATTAACCCAAGTCTTAGTTTAAGATAGTGAGACAAGGAGTCCGGACTTAACAGTCGACAATGAGATTCGCTTCATTGCTTATTTCACTTTTATATCGAAGGATATCGTCCAATGAGTCTTGTTTAGCGCCCATGTAAATACAGGTGTGTGCATTTATTACTAGACATCACCTTGAACAGGTACTCTTGGCTGTACGGATATGCATCTCACAAGATTGTACGAAGGTAAAGTTTTTGTAACAAACCATGGACTAACCTGTGCAGACTGGGCTTCTCATGTAGATGACGTACCTGGCGGTGGCACACCAACAAGTCATACGTTAACAGACAGAGATTTCCCTACCGACGGAGGTTTGATCAAAGCAAAGAACTACTGTCGTAACTTTAAAATAGATGAAGGCATCTACACAAGACCTGGTTGTTTCACAACAGACCCTATGTTTGTGTTTGACTGGTGTACTCATAGCATATGCAGAGGTAAGAGCTACTCATGTCAAAGTCACATTTCATAATTGAAGCCCGCCAAGCGAATCTGTATCTTCGAGCATTCCGTCATGACAAATTTTTACTGCGCATGTCCAGCCATTCAGACGGGCCAGGGATATGGCTTTCTGTCTGAAGGTTCCTCTTGATTCACTGCTTGGATGAGCGAGCAGCGAAGGTTCTGGCGAGACTGCGCGGATGCGCAGGCTCGCCTGAACCTTCGCTGCTCGCATAGGCGATAAGTACCAAAATCGCTTAACGGGGCCCATTTCATATAATGATTTCTGTTTATGCTGCAACACTGCATTCATTTCTGAGAAAACTTGTCTTTTTGTATACATAGGTTGCAGTTGCCTGCTAGAACCACTATATCTCTTTATTAAAGGAACGGACCGAAACACAGACTTGGTTCCAGCGTAATGGCTAACCGAGAATTTAATTTTATGTAATGTTGGTTGGTGATTGAATGATCAGGATGCTATATTTCTTGTTAGGCCCATCGGACTCCAGCTATTAGTTTTCTTTTGTTCCAGCATTTCAGTGGTTTCAAACTGTCGAGTCCTCACTGTTGTTTCATCTCTGTGGTTGTTTGATTTTTGTTTTTTCGGTGATGAAGTACTGATGAGCTATGAGTAAGAGGCCTTCATGCGGACTGAACAATTTTGAGGACGAGGATTGCGGCCGCGTAAAATTAATTTAAGCCCTCTCAGTGGAATTCGTTTTATTTACCGTTCCAAGGCTGTTCTTCTGTCGTGTTTTTTATTGTTTGTCTTTGAGTGTGTGTGTGTCGCTTGTTTTGTTTGGTTTTGGATAGCCAACTTTTGGCTTTCCGCTATTGATGTTTCCATAAGGGTCTAGTTATTTCATATTTGTGTTTCTTTCCCTTTGGTGTCTCTGATGGGAGCTATGGGTTAATTGTATTGATTCCTGATCATTGCATCACTTATATTTTGGAGCAGAAATTCGAAATGATCGAAACGAACAAACCAATATCGGACTGCAAAACTATATCGCACATAGGGCCTTTCCTTGTCAAATATTCCTTGTATTCATGACTATGCAATCTCCTTCGTTACATAGGTAGTGAGAAATGGGGTTTAGTAGGTGCGCATTATTTTCCATATTCTTTTAACAAAGAATTCGAGAATGCGGTTTTAACAACCTCCTACACTATATGTTCTAAAATATCAATATTACAAATTGACAGCGGAAAAGGTCATATTCAGAGACTAAAGTATATCATCGTCTCGCACGCACGCACTCTCGACCGCACGAACACAACATATACATACAGTCTGAGACATGATTGAACGGCACATATTCAAACAATGCATATCTCGAACATTCATAACTGTCATATAGCAAACAACTTATGCTGTACCGTCAGATGTAAAAGTATTTCCACGATACTAGAACACACACGAGAACCGACATTTAAGTTTTAACTCAACTGAGCACGAAGTGTCCGAGGTAAGCAACTGTGTTCACCCTGTGTCTGTCGTACGTGCGTCGTCGTCAATATTTACCTTGTTCACCCTCTAAAGTCCACATTTTGATTCAGTTGCCATGACACTTTGCCAGACTGTTTGTCTTGATAATTTCTAGGCCAAGATTGAATATGGGACATGTCAGGTAAAAAATAGATCACAAGGTCAAATTGTCTTAAAACCTTGTTCGCCGTCTAGACGCCATATATTTGCTTCAATCCACATGAATCTTTAACATAATGTTGTCCTTGATGGTATCAAGGTCAAGTTTGAATATTGGTCATGTCATGTCAAAAACTAGGTCACTAGGTCAAATTGCGTTAAAACCTTGTTCACCCTCTAGAGGCCTAAGTTTTGCTTCAGTCTTCTTGAGACTTCACCAGAATGTTCACCTTGGTGATATCTTGGTCGAGTTTGAATATGGGTCATGTCAGGACACTTGGTCAAGTTAGAAGTGAAGGCAATGATGAGGAATCAATACAATTAACCCACAGCTCCCATCAGAGACACCAAAGGGAAAGAAACACAAACATGAAACAACAAGACCCTAATGGAAATATCAATAGCGGAAAGCCAAAATGACAGATACTTACCCACAAAATGGCCAATTGGCTATCCAAAACAAAATAATATAAGCGATACAAACACTCAGAGAAAAACCATTACAAAAAATAAACCGCACCAGAAGAACCGCCTTGGAACGGTCAACGAATTCAACTGTGTGTGTGTGTTGGGGGGGGGGGGGGGGGGTTAATCGATTTTACGTTGCCACAATCCTCGCCCTTACTGCCGTCGCAATTAAGACAAATAATTTGTTCAGTCCGCATGAAAGCCTCCTAACTCTTCAGAGCAACATCTCCGTGAACACAAAAATCAAACAACCACAGAGATGAAACAACGGTGAGGACTGGACAGCAAGAAACCACTGAAATGCTGGAGCAAAAGAAAACAACAGTTAGGCTCCGATGGGCCCGACCAGAGACAGAGCATGAGGTACCAACCAGCATAAACCTTTACGCTGGAACCGTCATAGAATCTGAGGCCTGACCCATCGGCGTGCAATTAAAGAAGGAAGCAAAGTTGTCAACCGTGATTGGGTTAAATACCATGCATGCAGTCTGCCGTATAACATTTATGTTGTACCCAATCTTTTTATATTGAAGAATGATTTTACGACATTGGGTGCTGAAGTCATTGCGGGTATATATTTTTCTGAATTTATACACTAAGTCACCATAAAATTCGGGTTCCGATAGACCTTGTTGCAGAAGAAACTTAAGTCCAATATTGAATTTTGAAATTAAATCAGAATGACGCCTATAAAACTTTGAAAAGGCTTTGCGTAATTTATGGTACCGATAACACTGATTAAAAAGTTTAACCGTTAACAATTTATTACGAGTGTTGAAGTCAGTTACATGACTACACCCTCTGGCAAATCGAATTAATTGCGAATTATAAACACCATAGGATGGCGCACGAGGAACATCACCTTGTTCACCATCTAGAGTCCACAATTTAGCTTCAGTCTTCATGCGTCTTTACCAGAATGTTTGCCTTGACCATATCAAGAATAAGTTCAAATATGGGTTATGCCAGGTCAAAATCTAGTTCAATAGGTCAAATTTCTTTTAAACCTTGTTCACCCCGAAAAAGCCATAATTTTGCTTCAATCTTCATGACATTTCACCGGAATATTTGCCTTGATGATATCAAGATCAAGACCGAATATGGGTCATGTCGGGTCAAAAACTGGGTCAATAGATCAAATGTCTGTATAAGCTTGTTCACCCGCTAGAGGCACCGGTTCTTCTTTAATCTTCATGAAAATTTATCAGAATGTTCGCCTTGATGATATCTGGGTTTAGTTTGAATTCCTTAAAACCTTGTTTACCTTCGAGAGGCCACAATTTTGCTTCAATCTTCATGAAACTTTACCAGAATGTTTGTCTTGATATTATCAAGATAAGTTTAAATATGGGTAATGTCAGATCAAAACTAGGTCACCAGGTCAAATTTCTTTAAAACCTTGTTCAAACTCTATAGGCCTAAGTTTTCCGTTAATCTTCTTGAAACTTAACTAGAACTTTCGCCTTGATGCTACCTGAGTCTCGTTTGTTTATGGGTCATGTTAGGTTAAAACTAGGTCACTAGGTGATATTGCTCTAAATCCTTGTTCAACCTCTAGAGGCTACAATTTAGCTTCAATCTTCATGAAACTTTACCAGAATGTTTGTCTTGATGATATCAAGGTCAAGATCAAATATGGATCATGTTAGGTCAAAAACTAGGTCAATATGTCAAATTTCTTTAAAACCTTGTTCACCCTCTAATAGCCATAATTTTGCTTTAATATTCGTAACAACTTCACAGAATGTTTGCTTTGATGATATCAAGCACATGGGTAATGTCAGGTCACAAACTAGGTCACTAGATCAAATTTCTTTATAGCCTTTTTCACTCTATAGAGGCCTAAGTTTAAATTCAATCTTGAAGTTCATGACACTTTACCAGAATGTTTGCCTTGATGTCATCTGGGTCAGACTTGAATATGGGTCATTTTGGGTCAAAATAAGGTTACAAGGTAAAATTGCGTTAAAACCTTGTTCACCCTCCAGAGGCCCCAAAGTTGCTTTAATCTTCATGAAAATTTACCAGAATATTTGTGTTGATAATATCAAAGTCAAGATCGAATATGGGTCATTTTAGATTAAAAGCTAGGTCACTAGGTCAAATATCTTTTAAACCTTTTTCACCTTCTAGAGGCCACAATTTTGCTTTATCTTCATTACACTTGACCAGAATGTTTGCCATGATGATATCTGGTTCATGTTTAAATATGGGTCATATCGGAGCAAAAACAAGGTCACAAGGTTAAATTTCGTTGCAACCTTGTTCACCCGCTAGAGGCCATAATTTTGATCCATCCAGTCTTCTTGAAACTTTACCAGAATATTTGCCTTGATAATACCTGGGAAAAATTAGAATATGGGTAATGTCCGGTTAAAACAAAGGTCACTAGGTCAAATTGCATTAAAACCTTGTTCATCCTCTAGAGGCAATAATTTTGCTTTAATCCTCATGACACTTTTCCAGAATGTCGGCCTCGATGATATCTTGGTTGATTTTGAATAATTATGTGTCATGTCAGGTCAAAAACTAGGGCACTAGGTCAATTTTCTTTAAAACCTTGTTCCCCCTATGGAGGCCATAATTTTGCTTCAAACTCCATGACACTTTACCGCAATGTTAGTCTTGATAATAGCTGGGTCTGGTTTGAATATGGGTCATGTAGGGTAAAATGTAGGTCATAAGGTCAAATTGCATTCAAATCTTGTTCACCCCCTTAGCTTTACATAGACTTGTATAGGGAAAACATTTATTACGCTTGTTGTCTGAAAACAAATATTTCGTACAAAGCTTCATCTAATGGACCTCAGTATTGTTCAACTTACAGCCCTGGGGGCAAAAAAAAAAAACCCGCGCAGGAGCCCACTTGTTTTACATAGACTCATATAGGCAATACATTTAAAAACCTTCTTGATTGAAACCACAAGGCCAATGCCTTTGTTATTTGGTTCACAGCTTCGAGTAGTGGACCTCTCCCAAGACTGTTCAAATTATTGCGTCCAAATGGCCCCCTGATATTTGGTACACAGCCTTATCTAGTTTCTCAAAACTTAGGGGCTCACAGCATTCATTCCTGTGTTCTTTGGCATATAGGGAGGGAGCCAGACTGCTTAGCATAGTAACTTTTGGAAGCACATCTAACTGAGAAGCTAGCGGTTGCGCATTGAGATCCAATCTTGCTACATACATGTACTTGCATGGAAATTAATCATGGAGTATGTTCCACAATCATTTTTTCCCCATTCTGCTGATCCAAGAAGGGCAGTTGTCAGTTACTGGCGAAAGTATGTGTACTTATTACTGGTCAACCACTCAGGTCAAAGCCTGCCTAGGAATAGTGCGGTAAGGTTAACTGACCGCAACTGACATAATCCTAATTGGTACAAAGGCCCAACATCTGCTAAGCACCATCACATTCTTCCTCATGCCTGTATAACACAGTTCTTAACACTACAGTTTGTCACCCAAAAAGATTTATTTTCAACAAATTTTATGCATACATGATCATACGAAGAGAAATCATAGACCTATAGAATGTACTAGAGACAGTGATACTCAGGTGAGCGAATTAGGGCAATCTGAGCCCTCTTGTTATATAAATTGTACTTAAGAAACAAATAATGTTTTTGTCATAACCCGTACATCGGGGCAGGGCTGCATGATGTTTCCACGCAAAACTGAAACCGACCACACATTAGTACTGAAAAATCGCTTACATGGTCCTACAAATAAACCATTTTGTTTTGTTTGGGTGGCTGGGCTTGAGATATCATTTCATTTCATTGTCGGGTAAAAGTTCAACAAAATTGGAAACAATGTCTACAAAATGACCTAAATAGTGTTGACGAGGACGTAAAACCAGTACTCGTGAAACAAAATGTATTGAACTACTTACGCAGAGAAAACAAAGTCGCTGACAAGACTGAGCGGGCACAGCTTAATCTAAACCTTGGTTTTTCGCCAACAGCAAAACACAGACATGATGTGATAGACAGGTTCTAGTCTAATCGCTTTTGTTTGTTTGAACTGCGGCGTGGTCCATAGAAACTGGTCACCTTGAAAGTTTCAAATTCTGTGTTTCCAAAGGATAACGTTTCCATGGAGCATACTTGACTGCTTTTTACTATCCCATTTAGAATTATCTTATGTTTGCACATTTTCGTCATCACGAAAACACGCCTATCTAATTTTGACCCCACTTCAACCCCACTTTTATATAGTAAAACTGGGGTTTACAGGGGTACACATTTTTTTCTTATTCTTATTTCTGCTCAAAAACATAGATTGTGGGTACTCGTTAGAACCGCTTCGGTGAAGCGTTTCTAACGAGTTCCCACAATCTATGTTTTGAGCAGAAATAAGAAAAATATCACAATTTTTTATCTAAAAATTACCGTTTTTATGTCGGTGAAATTTACAATGTATTTGAATAGGCGTGTTTTTGTATTGTAGTAACACATACTGTATATTACAGGCGTCACAGAGCCTATAATTGTCCGTTTTTAATGTCGGTGAAATTGACAATGTATTTGAATAGGCGTGTTTTCGTAATGTAGTAACACATACTGTATATTACAGGCGTCACAGAGCCTAAAATTGTCCGTTTTTTATGTCGGTGAAATTTACAATGTATTTGAATAGGCGTGTTTTCGTAATGTAGTAACACATACTGTATATTACAGGCGTCACAGATCGCCCCCGCCCATCGGGGCTTGAAAAAATAGATTGGGCTGCATGATGCTTCCACGCAGAGCTGAAACCGACCGCACATGAGTACTGGTAAACGGCTTAGAGGTTCTAAGCTTACCCAGGAGAAGTGGTGCAAGTCGGCCCGTCCATGCATATTAACTCTAATGGTTTCATTGGGCGGCAGGGCTTGAGATGTCATTTCATCTTAATGTTGGGTAAAAGTCCCACAAAACTGGAAGCAACGTCTCCAAAATGACCTATACAGTGTTGACGGGGACGATACACCTCAAATTAAACAAAACAAAACAGGCGTCACAGAGCCTTTAATTGTCCGTTTTTATGTCGGTGAAATTTACAATGTATTTGAATAGGAGTGTTTTCGTAATATAGTAACACATAGTGTATATTACAGGCGTCACAGAGCCTAAAATTGTCCGTTTTTATGTCGGTGAAATTTACAATGTATTTGAATAGGCGTGTTTTCGTAATGTGGTAACATACTTTATATTACAGGCGTCACAGAGCCTAAAATGGTCCGTTTTAATGTCGGTGAAATTTACAATGTATTTGCATAGGCGTGTTTTCGTAATGTAGTAACACATACTGTATATTACAGGCGTCACAGAACCTATAATTGTCATCACACAACAAAATGGAAGTATATCACCTCCAGACATGGATAACGACGGCCTTTATGACCATAACCTTGATACAGTATGGAGAATAGATGTTCCAGCGGGATTTATAATAACATTTGAATTAAACTTATTCGGTATAGAAATTTCAAATGATTGCTTAAGAGATGGATTAACAGTAAGTGAACATTAAATGAAAAAAATATTCAAATCCGAGTTCTGAAAGAATAGTGAATCACTATTTTTCATAAGTCGTTTAAAATTTGGTAGCATGTCTACTATTTCGCTATACCTTTATGTATTTACGAAAATTATTCTTGTAAAAGTAGCACAAATCGTTTGTTTATAATAGTATTATTACCCCCTGTGAAATAGTGTCCATAGCAGATAAAAGGCGGCCCTCTATAGAGTGCTAAGTTGCTCCTAAGTGGGGGTCATAATGTACTTAAAAACGAAAGAATAGATTCAATATTTATTCCACTAATTAGAATGCTTATATTTTGTAAAAAGGAATGTAATTTATAAGAAAAAATACAGAAAAAATATTTACATGTGTGTTATTTCTTTCATTGTAAGTATGACATAAGTTTGGTATGTAAACAAATTATTTTGAGGTAATAATTACAAACAACTGATGCATTTATAATACTTTTTTACAATGCTCAAGTGTAAATATTTTTTTTATTATAATTTATGATAATATTTATTATTATTATTATTATTATTATTATTATTGCTGAGTCTGTTTTGTATTTCTTCTTCTCTCCTAATTGCTTTTAATTATCATAACGATAATATTCTCATGTAACTTAGTACATGCTATCATTTCTCTAAAATGATTATTTTTCTGTTGAAAAATTGTAATGTTTTCTCATATTTATACTCCAAATTTGGGTTCTGGGTGCATGTTAGAACTGTAACAGTACACTTCGGCCACAAAACCACCTTGGCTCCAAGACACCGACTAAATCCGACAGCCTGCCCGTACATATAATGTAGTTACATGTAAATCGTTATCTGTATGGGACTAAAAAGTTTGATAAGTTCATTCCTTGAACGGACTTCGTGGCCTAGTGCATACGAATTTTAATCGTTAGGTCTTTAAACGCTGAAGGTAGAGACTGGTGCGGCAACGATAAGTCAGGCGGATTTTCTCCGGGTATTCTGGTTTTCGCCCACCTCTACCTCTGATAAATGATCGGCTCGATATGAGTGCAATAATCATGAAAGGATCGTGAAACAAAATAAAAATCATTCCTCGTCGCCGTCAATCCCACTGATTAAATTAATTTAACCACAGACATTTCTGACTATCAACCAATAAAATCATTTAATACAATGTATTCGTGCAATTCAAATACTGCATGAAAACGGTGTAGTTCTGGTTCAGATGGTCAGGACCTGCACTGTTTGCAAATATACGGATTGTGGTATTCAGCGGGATAAGGGTTAATGAATTTCAGGTTACATGTAGTACACTATATAGCTGGCATGAACAAACAAAAGAGCCATTATTGATTTAAATTGCAGTCCTTCTTAACCATCTTATGGTTTATAACTCAACAAGAACATGCAATTCGTTAAAACCTTTTCTTTACATGAGATCAGCCCTTGTGTAGATAAGTCTCGCTAATAGGGTATATTGTAGAAGGGCGAATTGTTTGTTTGCACTGGAGTTGAACGGCCAAGTCAACAGTGTTTAGACCATTCTTGAGCCGGTCAGTTTATCTATACACACATTTCCTGGTCGGGCCCATCGGTGTCTAACTGTTGGTGTTCTTTTGCTCCAGCATTTCAGCTTTTTCTTGCTGTCGAGTCCTCACCGGTGTTTCACCTCTGTGGTTGTTTGATTGTTTGTGTTCACGGAGATGTTGCACTGATGAGTTAGGAGGCCTTCATGCGGACTGAACAAATTATTTGTATAAATCGCGACGGAAGTAAGGCCGAGAATTGTGGCCACGTAAAATCGATATAAGCCCCCTAGTGGAATTCTTTTCACTGACCGTTCCAAGGCGGTTCTTCTGTCGCGGTTTATTTTTCTTATGGTTTGTCTTTGAGTGTTTACTTACTCTTAACTAGAGGCTATACTCAGCATACTCTCCGTCCTTACATTGATTCTGAAATTAATCAAAACGTCATTTCTTCAAAATATCCTTCATTAATAAGATTATGGATTTTATAGGTTTGCCCAGTATCTTCCGTGAGAGCTCGGTGCTTTCTTCCATTCCTGCTTATTTTTTTTTTTTTTTGGTTTGGGTTTTACGGCCCTTTCAAGATTATTTCACTCATATCGAGCCGATCGTTAATCAGAGGTGGGCGAAAACCGGAGTACCCGGCGAAAAACCACCTGACCTTCCGTTGCAGAACTTGGCGTCTCACACGTGGCCCGAGCGAGGCTCGAACCTACGGCGGTGAGAGACCTAATGACTAAGAGTCAGCGCTCTTATCCACTAGGCCACGGAGGCCCGTTCATTCCTGCTTATATTCAAAATACTGAAACACCTATAACTTGCTATAAATATAACAAACCTGTTAGATCTATCATTTTTAATTTTAATAAACTTGTTTCAGATCTTGATATTGATACTAATACTCCTGATTCATGTGATTGTAAAAACTCAGTGTATTGCGATCCTGCTGCTGGTCATGTAATTACTGGCAATTTGAAAATTATTCCTGATTCTAGGATAAGGAATATAATTGCTAAAGGACCGAAATATCGGTTTCCTTCTAAAATTGATTTCAGTAAATGTAGAGATGAAATCGCTGCTTCCTTGAATAAATTCGGTAATCGATGGTAAAAGCGAGAGTATGTTCCGCATAAAGCCCTTAAGGACTGGAAACTTAGCATTTTAAAACTAGTGAATAAACGTATTTCTTTCTATTCTCAAAATACTAACTTATTACCTCCTAAGCCTAAGACGTCTTTACGTCATCTTAAACTAGGTATTCAAGAATTTCATAAGAAGTTTGTTTTGATCCCTGCGGACAAGGCCGCTAACAACGTCGTCGTTGTGTGACGGCTCCACTATGTTAACACGCTTCAGCAGGAGCTTGGTGGTATTAAGGCCTATGAACTTCAGCCTTTAGCTGAAGAGAGAGTTATATTAGATAAACATATTTGTCATTCAGCCACTAAGTTTGCTGTGTGTGTTACCGAAGGCCAAGACCAGCTTCCTACGCTATAAATGTTACCAAAACTTCATAAAAGACCTTGCAAAGCACGGTTTATTGCAAATTCTAGCTCTTGCACTACCACAACTTTCTAAACTATTAACTTCCTGTCTTACTGCTATTAAAACGCATGTGATTAAATATTGTGATAAATGCTTTGAAAGATCAGGAATAAATCTGTTTTGGTCTATAAAAAATTCGAATGAGGTGTGGCGGCCGTAAAACGTCTCCCCGTTTTACCAACCATAGTGCAGTTTATATTTTACTTTTGGTCCTTTGAGATCAGCGTGTATATTCTGAGAAATTGGAAATAAATTATTGGTTTAGACTCATATCCTAGACAGGTTTTTAATTATTTGGACCCCATTTTGATTTATATCAGTCTTTGAATCGACTGCCTAGTCGAAATTCGCAAAATTGCAGTTTGTGTCCTCTGGCTTTCGTTGTCGGATCATTACAGGGTCAATGATGAGGCTTTATTAGCCGAAACTGCGTAGTATGACCCATCTTCTTTCTTATGAATGTTTTTTTATTGCTCTTAAAGGAACTCATTTTTGATTTTTATTTAAATAAATTAAAATCCAGACATTTTCGTGCTTCAAGTCTGTCTACATACGATTTTTCTACTCTTTACACTACACTTCCTCATAATCTTATAAAAAAAAGCTTAATGATTTAATTGAATCGGCCTTTATCAGAGAAGCTTCTCTGTACCTTGCATGTAATGTCAGAAATGCATTTTTCACTTCTAAAGAGCATAAGAATTATACACTTTGGACATGTCAGAAAGTGTGTGGTGCCCTCACCTTTCTACTTGACAATATTTATATTAGATTCGGTACTAAGTTATTTAAACAAATTGTGGGCATTCCGATGGGTACGAATTGCGCACCTCATGTGGCTGATCTATTCTTGTATTGTTATGAAAGAGACTTCATGTTGTCGCTTTCCATTGATAATCAATCTGAAATTATTGAAGCTTTTAGCTCCACTTCTAGATATTTAGATGATTTATTAAATATTGATAATACCTATTTCGATGGTTTGATCAGTCAGATTTACACCCCAGAACTTCAGTTAAATAAAGCAAATTCTTCTGATACCGAGGCCCCGTTTTTGGATTTACATCTTTCTATTGTAGATGGGTTTGTTTCATGCAAAATTTATGATAAACGCGATGACTTTGATTTTGAGATTGTAAATTTTCCGTTTTTGGATGGTGATGTTCCTCGTGCGCCATCCTATGGCGTTTATATTTCGCAATTAATTCGATTTGCTAGAGTGTGTAGTCATGTAACTGACTTCAACACTCGTAATAATTTATTAACGGCTAAACTTCATAATCAGGGTTAACGGTACCATAAACTACGCAAAGCCTTTTCAAAATTTTATAGACGCCATTCTGATTTAATTTCAAAATTCAATATTGGACTTAAATCTCTTCTGCAACAAGGTCAATCGGAACCCGAATTTTATGGTGACTTAGTATATAAATTCAGAAAAATATATAACCGCAATGACTTTAGCACCCAATTTCGTAAAATATTTCTTCGATATAAAAAGATTGGGTACAACATGGATATTATACGACAGACGGCATGCATGGTAGTTAACCCAATCACGGTTGGCAACTTTGCTTCCCTCTTTAATTGCAGGCCGGTGGGTCAGGCCTCAGATTCTATGACGGTACCAACGTAAAGGCTTATTTAGAATTAGAGAGATCTAATTCAAGGTATTGTTGGTTGGTGCCTGATGCTCTGTCTCTGGTCGGGCCCATCCAGCATTTCAGTGGTTTCTTGCTGTCGAGTCCTCACCATTGTCTCACCTCTGTGGTTCTTTGATTATTTGTGTTTACGGAGATGTTGCACTGATGAGTTTGAAGGCCTTCATGCGGACTTAACAAATAATTTGTCTAAATCGCGAGGGCGAGGATTGTGGCCACGTAAAATCGATTTAAGCCCCCCCAGTGGAAATCTTTCCACTGACCGTTCCAAGGCGGTTCTTCTGTGGCGATTTATTTATGTTGTTGTTTGTTACTTACGGTGTGTATCGCTTGTTTCTTTTTTATTTTGGATGGCCATATGGCCATTTTGTGGGAAAGTAACTGACCTAAAGGCCTTCCTTTGTTTAAGTTTCCATTATGGTCTGGTCGCTTAATGTTTGTATTTCTTTCCCTTTGGTGTCTTTGTTGGGTGGTGTAAGTTAATTGTATCAATTCCTGATCTTTGTTTTACTTCTACTTTGTATTGCTTGTATTATTTTGTTTTGGATAACCAATTGGCCATTTTGTGGGAAAGTAACTGTCCGTTTGGCTTTCCGCTGTTGATGTTTCCACTAGGGTCTGGTTGATTCATGTTTGTGTTTCTTTCCCGTAGGTGTCTTTGATGGGAGCCGAGGGTTAATTGTTTTTATTCCTGATCATTGCCTTCACTTCTGCTTTATACGTAAGCGGCTAACCAGTACAGTGCACATTCTTTCTCCAACACATGCCAACTGCCCGTCTAGAATCAACGGAAGGGAGAGATTGACCGCAGAAAAGATTTCATGATCAATCTCCACGTAAGAATGTTGCTAACACCGGTAGGTATCGAACACACGTCCTCCTGGTCACCAGTAATCCGACCGAGCTACCGAGCTACCGAGGCCGGCTTTAGAAATGTGGAACTCAATAAATAACCAGGCGTTAGTTATCTCTTTTCCAAGATCATTGTTATCAGTTTTCACACATTTAGAAATTCCTATTTGTTTGCCTTTTAGCATATTTAAAGACAGCCAATAACAAGTATACGATATTTATTTATTCATTTATTTATTTATTTATTTATTTATTTATTTATAACATTAGCCACATTTCTGAATATTAGTCACTCGAATTACTTGATATGATATTCATTTTAAATACGCAAACTGAATGACAAACAGTGTAGATCCAGATCAGATGTCCATTTGGAGTAATAAACACCTCTCTAAATAGAAATAAAGGCAATAATTATCCCACGCCTCCCATCAGAGACGTCAAAGGGAAAGAAACATAAACACGAAATAACTAGACCCTAATTGGAAACAACAATAGCGGAAAGCCAAAAGGAAATTCATTTTCCCACAAAATGGCCAATTGGCCATCCAAATAAAAAGACATAAGCGATACACACACTCAAAAACAAACCATTACAAACATAAATCGCGACAGAAGAACTGCCTTGGAACAGTAAACGAAAGAAAATCAGTTGAGCGGAGCGGGGCTTGAATCGATTTTACGCGGCCGCAATCCTCGCACTTCCTTGGGTTCATGGGGGTATTCATATGTTTTCCATAATTTTCCTCCATGTCATAGGTTGCATATTATTATATTTCTTAATTCTGCTAGAAAACAGAGAACTTTGATACTTGTTCAATCGTTCTCAACGAGATGGTTTATCGCATAGACCTGTTAACTTAATGAGTCCTTCAAAATATGAAAAGGATCTAAGAAATGACTTGTTTGCAAATATACAGATTAATATTTAAACTAGTTACGATTAACGGTTGTCACAGGCGCATTCTGATCAGTCTAGCTGATTGAGACGGTTCTAACGAGTACACACAATTTATGTCTTCGAGCAGAAAAAAGTAAACAATATATACCTCTGTAAATATGTTCTATAAAAGGGTTATCCTTTGGAAGCAAGGAATGCACCACAGAACTGGAAAATATGAAATGTACATGTTTTCTGGGCAGACTTGCTGGTTTCGGCCAATTAGGCCTCATCAGTGACCCTCAAATATTTTCAAATTCCACAAAAGAATCAATGACCCCAAAGGACAAGAAAATATAAACTACACTATAATGTAGGGCAAGGAGACTTTTTACGGCCGCCACACATTCCCAGACACCAGCTGTAGTGACGTTAAATAATTATGTTCTATATGAAAATATGAAATGTATATGTTTTCTGGGCCAGACTAGCTAGTTTCGGCAAATTAGGCAAATATGAAGTGTACATGTTTTCTGTAAACCCCAATTTTTCCTATATAAACTGGAGAGGTTTTCATTACACGGGCTTATTAACATTTTTTGTTTATTAGATTTGAGGTTTAACGTCACCGTCAACACTCAATCTGTCATTTTGGAGACGATGCTTCCAATATGTGGGAATTTTACCTGCTATTGAGATGAAATGACATCTGAAGCCCTGTAGCGCAATGAAACCAATAGGGTCTGGGTCTAATCACAAGGAACAAGAATATATATGACTATTAGTTGGGGATCTTAATGGTGTCTGAGATATATGGCCTTAAATTATGAAGTGGAGGGGTGTGCCATGGCATTAACACATTGCCCCAGCACAAATACACCCATGGTTGATGTGACTGAATGAGTCTTATCCAGGGAACACAAATATACAAGCCCCCGCCCATAGGGGCTTGAAGAAATATATGGGCTGCATGATGCTTCCACGCAGAGCTTAATCCGGCCCGCACACTAGTACTGGTAAACCGCTTAGAGGATCTAAGCCTGTCCAGGAACCGCGGTGCGAGGCGGACCGTCCATGCTAATAAACCCTATTGGTTTCATTGGGCGACAGGGCTTGAGATGTCATTTCATCTCAATGTCGGGTAAAAGTCCCACAAAATTGGAAGCAACGTCTCCAAAATGACCTGTACAGTGTTGACGGGGACGTTAAACCTCAAATCAAACAAACAAACACAAAGATACATGCCTTAGGGGTTGGGATCTGAACAGTTTCTGAGATATATGGCATTTTATGAAGTGGAGGGTTGGGGCATGGCCCCAGCGCGCCCTGGGAGACCCCTTGGTTGGTATCACTAAATGTGTCTTATCAAAAGGAACAAGAGTTTATATGGTTTAGGGATGGGGATCTAAATAGTTTCTTTGGAAAATCTAAGATGCCATAGCAACCAAACTAAAGAGCCAAATTTCATAAAAAAAACACAAAATCTGTAAAGGCATATAAGTTAAATATGACTATAAACTCTCAGCCTCACAGAGCATACGGTTTCTGAGGAGATATTTTTTAAGTATTTTTTTTCTATTTTGATTTTCATTTTGGTTTCCATGTCAACCAATAAAAATGAGAAGTAGGCCTAAAATCATATGGCAGATGGTAGATTGCCTAAGGAATAATTCTATGAAAATTTTGTCAAAATATCTGCAGAGACTTGGCAGTAAATGCCATTTTCAAATTTTCCCCATTATAAGTCTATGGAAAATCTGAGTTGCCATAGCAACCACAGTAATGAGCTGAATTTCATAAAAAACATAAACTTTCAATTCCCCAACCTAAGGATGCTAAGATGAAATTTGGGCCAAATCGGTCTAGCGGCTTCGGAGGAGATGTTGTTTGAAAGGGTTGACGTCACACGACATACGACGACGCAGACGACGACGACGGACAACTGGCTATCCTATATGCTCCCCCGGAGCCTTCGGCTCTGGTGAGCTAAAAGGTATCGGAAAAAAGGAATCAGGAAAAAAATATTGGGAAGAAAGTATCAGTTTCATTTAAAAAGGATATATAAAAGGCTATGCAATGTCATCTTAAGAAATGACATCTCAAGACTTGCCGCCCAGTGAAACTAAATAGGGTTTATGTACATGGACGGTCCGATTCGTACCACTTTGCCTAGGCAGGCTTAGAGCCTCTAAGCGGTTTCCAGTAACTTTAACCGACATTGAGATGAAATGACATCTCAAGCCTGAAACCAAATAGGGTCTATGGGCATGGAGATCCGACTCGCACCACTTTTAAACTGCGGGTTCCTGATCATTGCATTCACTTCTATTTTCTATGAGCACCCACCACTTTTGTTTGTTTAATTGGAGGTTTAACGTCCCCGTCTACACTATGTAAAATAGAAGT
>OY757014.1:101001079-101037312 GCA_963580285.1 Lucinisca nassula
TACTGGTAAACTGCATAGAGGATCTAAGCCTGCCCAGGAAAAGCAGTGCGAGTCACAGTACGTTACGTGACGTAAAAAACAGCCACCAGTTTTTTTTTGCCTCACCAGAAATTAGGCAAACTCACCTAGTCTTTCTAACACTTTTAGGTGGCTTTCAATGCATTTAGGTAATAGCTTAGATCTATACAAATTATTTCTATATGATTTGGTGAAGATATACATAACGGTTTCTTGGCAAACCGGGGTGAAAGGGTGAAAATCCCGCGGGATTTTTGAAAATCCCGCAGGATTAAAATAATCCCGCGGGATTTTTTCTCCACTCCCGCGGGATTAAAATCCCATAAAAATATCAGGGATTTTTCTCCCACGGGAGAATTTCAAAATTTTAAATCTTGCTTTTAACTATCAAAATGGACCTACTTAACATTAAAATACATGCACAAAAAATATGGCTGCTCCTGCTCTAATTTCAATTTCTCCCGCGGGATTTTTCTCCCATGGGATTTTTTACGGAGAAAAATCCCGCGGGATTTTTTAATTTTTTAAAATGCTCTGGAATGAAGGTGTAATATATCTTTTCTATTAATAAGGTCAATTAGAGAAGCTTACAATGAGTAAAGCATGAATATAACTATTTTAAAAAAATCCCACGGGATTTTAATCCCATGGGATTTTTATCCCATAATCGAAAATGGGATTTTTCTCCCGTGGGATTTCACTAATTTCCAATTTCCAATAAATCTGCTTTGTTTGGACAAAGCTATAATAATTTTGTCCATTTATGTATAAAACATGCATAATTTATTGGTTTAAAGTAACTAATATTGGCTCCATTGAAATTAACTCCCGCGGGATTTTTATCCCATTTCAGAGCACAGGATTTAAATCCTGTGGGATTATTTTATTTCTTTCGTTTTCTTTTTTGGCTGTTAACCCATTTTGTACCAGAAACCCCAAAACGGGTACCCTGGCAAACAGTGCAGGCCCAGATCAGACGCCGCAAAAAGTGGCGTCTGATCAGGGCCTACATGGTTTGTGAAAAGTTAAGATATTTTCAAAGTAAGTTTTAAAGAAATAAAGAAAACACAGCCTGACGCCCCTTAATTTTTGGAATGGACTCCTGGTATATATAAGGAGGAAGATTCCATTTGGTACAAAAAGGGTTAAAATTTAAGAACAATGTAAGAAAATCAGACTTCAGGTCCTTCTTTCCAGTTAGTGGATTGGCCTTTCTCAGCTTTTAGGGTAAATTCTGACTTTCTTTGTCCGCATCAGGTCAACACCCCATCAAAACACTTCTTTAATAATAGAAGCCTATAAGATACAGAAACTCCTGTAGCCACCGCAAGCTTTGAACAGACTGAGTGAGCTAAAATGGCTGATTAGAGTTGTTTTTTGTTTGTTTGTTTTTTGCCATTACTGTAAAAATCCTAAACATTCAAACACAGCCAGGAATTGCTGTAATATTCTCCTAAAAGTTTAACAAATTTGTTTCATGATCCAGCAGGGGGGTCCAAAAGGAACAGATAGAATGGCAAATAGTGTTGACACTGATCAGACTGCTTCATGAGCAGTCTGATCTGGGTCTGCACCTATCTGTACCAATACTTAGGATTGCTAAATAATGAAATAGATTTTATTGCATATTGCTATATGATCAGCCTTAGCAATGTGGTTTATGGAGAGCCTTGATACAAAGCAGCTTCATCACATTACAATAATATATATCCATGTCCTAAAACTTCATTTTATATCACACTCCAATGAATTTCATTTTTTATTTTTCTGGTCTATATAGTAAAAACATATGTTGTGGGTGCTCTGTAGTACTGCCTCATAAATTTAGTTCCAATGAGTACCCACAATCTATGTTTTTGAGCAAAAAGAAGGAGAACAAATTAAACTCTAATTTACAGAACCCTGGTTTTCTTTACGAGGTAGGGTTTAGAGGGGTGTCCATTACACAGGCTTGTTGATCTGATGCGGACAAAGAAAGTCAGAGTTTTAGAGTTTACCATAAAAATTCTAAGAACTAGAGCTGTCAGTGAAACTGACTAGGGCCCCGGCAGCGCTATCAGAAATTTGTGGACGGACAGATGGACGGACAGACAGACAGACGGACGGACAGAGTGATTACTATAGGGCACCCACACTTTCAGTGCGGGGCCCTAATTAGGACACCTTGAGGACTTGCTGTAATTCTCCAAAAATTTAAAAAAAAATGTTTAACAATCCAGCAAGGAGTCAAAGAAGTGCCGCTCGAATGGCAAACAGTTTGAATACAGCAAGGAGTCAAAGAAGTGCATCTCAAATGGCAAACAGGGTAGACTATGATCAAACTGAATGAGCAGTCTGATCTGGGTCCACAGTTTGCCAAGCCTGTCTGTCCCAATACTTATGATCAGTACAGTATCCATGCTTGTTATAGACACCTCTGAAGACACAATAATAGCAGGCGCGACAATAAAATTAATCAATTCATTAACGAGATAAGAGTGCAGACAAGCCATTTTTCGCCCAAAATTGTCTTTTTTTTTTGGGGGGGGGGGGGGCTGTGACCTAAAAAAAAGGTCAAGGTCTTCCAATATCTAATTAAATCTGCATTATGTTGTAATGATGCATTGTACCAAGTTTGAATAAAATTAATCATCTCGTTAATGTGATAGTGTATACAAACCATTTTTGGCAAAAAATTGACAGTTTTTTTTTGTTTTGTTTTGTTTTTTTTTGGGGGGGGGGGGGGGGGGGTGCTGTGACCTTGAAAAAAAGGTCAAGGTCATCCAATATCTAATTAAATCTGCATTATGTTGTAATGATGTATTGTAACAAGTTTGAATAGAATTATTCAACTCGTTAATAAGATGGAGTGTATACAAACCATTTTTGGCAAAAAATTGACAGTTTTTTTTTTTTTTGGGGGGGGGGGGGGGGGGGGGGGGGGGCTGTGACCTTGAAAAAAAGGTATGTTGCAATGATATATTGCAAAAAAGTTTGACAAACATTAATCAATTTGTTAATGGGATTGAGCCATTTTTGGCCCCAAACTGACTTTTTGAGGGGTCTGTGGCCTTGAAAAAAAAGGTCAACGTCAAATCTGGGGTATGTTGTAATGATATATATTGTACCAAGTTTAACTAAAATTAATCAATTTGTTAATGATAGAGTTCAGACAAGCCATTTTGGCCCCAAATGACTGTTTTGGGGGCCTGTGACCTTGAAAAAGCTAGGTCAAGGTCATCATAACCTAATGACTGTTTGCCCCCATCCTATTGATGTTACTGTACGCAAGTTTGGTCATAATCCACTCATAGGTTCAGGAGTTATAGTGCTTCAAACAGGCTATGCCAATGCAAATGGGATCCGCACAAAAAAAACAATGTCCCCCTCCCCTCTGATGGGGGGGGGGGGGGGGGGGGGGCATAAATATTTTGCAAGAAGATTGTCACCTTGTTAAATTTATGACAAAACTAACAAACTTTTATAAACCAATGTTCAGAAAAGTCAAACCACTAGTCATTACTGTAAAATATGACTGTCTGAAAACATATTTCCAAAAAAATATTGAAACAATCTAGTTTTTGGTCATTCGACCCAAAGTTACTAACTTTCCATGTAACTATTGTTGACCATGTAAAAAAAATCCAGGTACTGATTATTTACAGCAGTGCTTGTCTTATTGTGACATCAGAGTGATGTGTAAAAAAGAAAAATCTGAGCTCCTGTATTGGGTTTATATTTAATTTAGCAAATGGTGTAGACCCAGATCAGACACAGCAGAATGCAGCATATGATCAGGGTCTACTGTTTGCTTCAAGTACAGAAATTTAAAGATTAAACGAAACACACTAAGTCCCCAATGCAGGCCCGGCTTCCCAATCTACAATCAACCCACCAGTACTGTCAGTGCTTTGATTGTGAAAAGACCTTGTATTGATTCGGATTGCTGATTATAAAACCATGTTATGGTTAAGTGTATCTGGATCTTCACTGTTTGCTCATTCACATATATCAATTTATATTCCAAAATTTGGAGAAATTCTGCCAAACATTTTTTCCATAATATGCTGGTGCAGTTACTCTGGGCAGGATTAGCCTCAAGATTCCAACAATTAACCACATGCTTTGCAAGCTTTTAGATACCACTCAGATGACTTGAGTAATCTTGAGATCTCACTGTCCATTTTTTTTTTCTAATGAAACAATCCTCTTTACAAGTTAATATCTACAAGGCGACTTATTGATCACATTTACTTCCAAAAAAAAAAAAAAAAAAAAACACTTTAATTTGAGTAACTGAATACTTTTGTAAGATTTTCTATTCATATTTAATCTTTTTTTGTACCAAATGGAATCTTCCTCATTATATTTAGCAGGAGTTCATTCCAAAATTTAGGGGTGTCAGGTTGTTTTTTTTATTCAAAATTTATTTGGAAAATGGCTTCCAAATTTTCGCAAACAGTGTAGGCCCTGTTTGCCAGAGTACCCGTATTGGGGTTTCTGGTACTAAATGGGTTAAGGATACACCAGATACACATTCTTCTGGGAGGGAAACACTACTATTAGTGACTTTCTGCATGCTTTTATGTTCACTACTCCTATTCAGCTACTCTGGCAATGGGCTCTTTTTTTCAAAGGAAAGAATTTGCTCCTAAGGAGCAAATTCTTTCCTTTAAAAGTTGGCCCTAAAAAGGAGGCAAACATTTTTGGTGGAGTCTGTGCCCTTTGCAAAATATGCAATTTATTTCTTTTCGTCAGTGCTTCCAATCATTTCATTATTGAAGTGCTCCTTTGCACTTGTCACCTGTCACTGCTTGCAACAGGCAGCACTGCTATCTTCCTCAACATGTTTTTGCTGACATCTTGGTTTCAGAAATCATTAAACTTGTACTATAATGAAATCCATGGACGAAATCTGTAAAATATTCATAGGAATCTATTAATTTTCCCTTGGCCTAGTTTATCAAGGGCAGTAACTCGAGTATGAGCAGAAAGCCATCCATTCTCTCTGGCTTACAATATTAAATGTATTCATGTGTCTATGTCCCCGTAATTTTCATCAACAGTTATTAGTATCTGATATTACATGATTCCTCATTCTCATCTTTTGTGATTCCTCAGTCAAATCTTTCTTGATTCTTCATTTATGATATAATATCCATCATGTGTTGTTCATTTCAAGCTTTCTGAAGATATATCCACTTTCTGTTATTCTTTCCCGCTCTCCTGGTCAAGCACGAAATTATTGTTAAATCGTGTGAACCACAAAACGATGGCCAGAATCTTCACTGATTGATGGACTAGGTCAGACTAGGCTCAGTACATTTTGATCAAGCCACACTGAACACATATGCTTAATGTAATTCAGCTTTATCATGTGTGGCATTATTGCCTTTAATGAAGTAAGGATCCTTCATGTGTAGATGTAAAACTGGAAGTCTGAAAGGGAAAAGAAGAGTATTCAGTTAATATTATGCTATCATCTGTCTAGGCCCCTGCCCATCCGCGCCTGGAGAAATAGATCTGGCTGCATGGTGTTTAAAGTGGAAACTGACCACACCTGAGTACTGGTAAACCCCGTGGAAGCACTAAGCCTGCCCAGAGAAAGTGATGTGAGTTGGAATGTCCATTGCATATAAGCCTATCGGTTTCATTGGGAAACAGGACTTGAGATGTCATATTTCATCTCAGTGCAGCAGAATAGGCAAGCAGGTTATTTGTGTAAATATCCATTAGTTTAAAAGAATACCTAATAGAACAAGAGGGCCAGGACCATGATGGCCCTGGAGTGCTCGCCTGATCCATAGAGTAACAAGTGGGCCCCGGGTAGGGCCATTATTGACCCCAGGGCTATAATGTGCATAATGTTGAGAGAGGTCTAAAAAGGTGAAGCTTCATACCAAATATCAACAAACGCTATAATTTGAACAATCTTGGCAAAGGTCCACTAGATGAAGCTACACGCCAAATATCAAAGACCTGAGCCTTGCAGTTTCAGAGAAGGTGTTTTTTTATAGAGATTCTCTACATAAGCCTATGTAAAACCAAATGGCCCTGGGGCGGGGGCATTTTTGGCCTCAGAGCTATATTTTAAACAATCTTGATAGAGGTCCACTAGATGAAGCTTCACACCAAATATCAAAGACCTGTGCTTGTTGTTTCAGAGCAGAAGATTTTTAAAGGTTTTTCCAATAAAAGCCCATGTAAAACCAAAGGGTCCTTGGCCGGGGCATTTTTGGCCCCTGAGGACTATAATTTGAACAATCTTGGTAGGGGTCCACTAGTTGAAGCTTATCTCCATATGTCTATGTAAAATCAAAGGGCCCCAGGGCGGGGGCATTTGTGGCCCGAGGGCTATAATTTGAACAATCTTGGTAGAGATCCACTAGATGAAGCTCCATACCAAATATCAAAGACACGGACCTTGCAGTCTGACCAGTTTCAGAGAAGATTTTTAAAGATTTCCCAATATAAGTCTATGTAAAACCAAAGGGTCTCTGGTTGGGGGCATTTTTTGGCCCCAGGGCTATTATAATTTGAACAGTCTTGATAGAGGTCCACTAGAATGGAAATTTCACACCAAATATCAAAGACCTAGGCCTTGTGGTTTCACAGAATAAGCTTTTTAAAGATTGTCCAAGTTATATAAGCCAATGTAAAACCAAAGGGCCACGGGGCCGGGGCATTTTTGGTCCCAGCACTATTATTTTAACAATCTTGGTAGGGGTCCACTAGATGCAGCTTCATACCACAGTTCAAAGACCTGGGCCTTGCGGTTTCAGAGTAGAAGATTTTTAAAGGTTTTCCCTATATAAGCCCATGTAAAACCAAAGGACCAGGGGGCTGGGGCATTTTTGGCCCCAGCACTATAATTTTAACAGTCTTGGTAGGGGTCCACTAGATGAAGCTTCATACCAATTATCAAAGACCTGGGCCTTGCTGTTTCAGAGAAGAAGATTTTTAAAGGTTTTCCCTATATAAGCCCATGTAAAATCAAAGGGCCCCTGGGCAGGGGCATTTTTGGCCCCAGCACTATAATTTGAACAATCTTGGTAGGGGTCCACCAGATGAAGCTTCATACCAAATAACAAAGACCTGGGCCTTGCGGTTTCCGGGAAGAAGATTTTTAAAGATTTTTCCCTATATAATTCTATGTAAAACCAAAGGGACCCGTCCGGGCAGGGGCATTTTTGGTCCCAGCACTATAATTTGAATACTCTTCGTAGGGGTCCACTAGATGAAGCTTCATACCAAATATCAAAGACCTGGGCCTTGTGGTTTCAGAGAAGATTTTTTTTTTAAAGTTTTCTGTGTACAAATCTATTTTTGGCTCCTGTGACCTAGATGTGCAACGGACCGGAACCATTTGAACAACTTTGAAAGGGGGCCACCTAAAGATCATTACTGAAGTTTGGTCAAAACCCGATCAGTGGTTTAGGAGGAGATGTCGTTTGAAGAAAAAGTTGACGCACTGACGAATGCACGCATGCACGGCCGACAAAAAGTGATCCCAAAAGCTCACCTCGTCACAACGTGACGGTGAGCAAAAATAAATTGAAGGGTAACAAACGCAAATAAAAATCCAAAATACCCAATTCATACTGACATATACTTGCATATTGCCATCCCCACCCATGGGGGCTTGAAGAAATAGATGGGCTACATGTTCCACGCAGAGCTGAATCTGACCGCACACGAGTACTGGTAAACCGCTTAGTGGATCTAAGCATGCCCAGGCAAAGCGGTGGGAGTCGGACCGTCCAGGCTTATAAACCCTATTGATTTCATTGGTCAACAGGGCTTGAGATGACATTTCATCTCATTGTCGGGTAATAGTCCCACAAAATTGGAAGCATTGTCTCCAAAATGACCTATACAGTGTTGACAAGGATGTTAAACATCAAATTAAACAAACAAACTTGCATATGAATCTTTGAATTCAGAACTGTTTGTTCTTCAATATTACCAAGGCGGGAATTCTCTCAACTTCTTTCACAATACACAACTGTTTAAGCACAAAACACTACAAGATCCTTTTAAGCCTCTGTCAAGTTGTTAACCCATTTTGTACTGGAAACCCCAAAACAGATAGTTGGCAAACAGTGCAAGCCCAGATCAGACGCCGCAGAAAGCGGCATACGATCTGGGCCTACACTTTTCCCAAAATTCCAGACAATTAACCCATTTAGTACCGGAAACCACAAAACCGGTACCAGGGCAAACAGTGCAAGCCCAGAATGCGGCCTCTGATCAGGGCCTACACTGTTTGAGGAAAGTAAAGCCATTTTCCAAATAAATTTTGAAGGTAAAAAAACAACCTGACACCCCTTAATTTTGAAATGGACTTCTGGTATACATAAGGAGGTGTCCACTAGATGCAGCTTCATACCAAATATCAAAGACCTTGGCCTTGTGGTTTCAGAGAAGAAGATTTTTAACGGTTTTCCCTATATAAACCGATGTAAAACCAAAGGGCCCCGGGGCGGGGGCATTTTTTGCCCCAGGGCTATAATTTGAACAAACTTGGTAGAGGTCCACAAAATGAAGCTTCATACCAAATATCAAAGCCCTGGGCCTTGTGGTTTCAGAAAAGAAGATTTTTAAAGGTTTTCCCTATATAAACAAATGTAAAACCGAAGGGCCCCGAGGCGGGCCATTTTTTATCTCAGAGGCATAATTTGAGCAATCTTGGTAGAGGTCCATTAAATGAAGTGTCATACCAAATATCAAAGACCTGGGCCTTGCGGTTTCAGAGAAGAAGAATTTTAAAGATTTTCCCTCTATTAAGACCACGTAAAACCAAAGGGCCCCGGAGGGGGGAGGGGCACATTTTTGGCCCCAGCACTATAATTTGAACAATCTTGGTAGGGGTCCACTAGATGAAGCATCATACCAAATATCAAAGAAATTGGCCTTGTGGTTTCAGAGAAGATTTTTAAAGAGTTTCCCTATAGATATAAGCCCATGTAAAACCAAAGGGCCCTGGGGCGGGGGCATTTTTGGCCCTAGCACTATAATTTGAACAACCTTGGTAGGGGTCCACTAGATGAAGCTTCATACCAAATATCAAAGACCTGGGCCTTACGGTTTCAGAGAAGAAGATTTTTAAAGCATTTCCCTATATAATCCCATGTAAAACCAAAGGGCCCCGGGGCGGGGGCATTTTTGGCCCCAGCACTATAATTTGAACAATCTATGAAGGGATCCACTAGATGAAGCTTCATACCAAATATCAAAGACCTGGGTCTTGTGGTTTCAGAGAAGAAGATTTTTTAAGTTTTTGGTGAAAAAAAAATCTTTTTTTGGCTCCTATGACCTAGATGTGCAACGCTGGCCGGAACCATTTGAACAACTTTGAAAGGGGACCACCTAAGGATCATTCCTGTGAAGTTTGGTCAAAATCTGATCAGTGGTTTAGGAGATGTCATTTGAAGAAATTGTTTACGGACGGACTTATGAGACGTACATTCTGGGGTTCCCCATGTTAACTCTATGGAGACTTTAACCCTATAATGTAGATGTGTACAGCCACTAACCCCATAATGACACAAATTTTAACCCCATAACACAAACATTTACGGAATAAACCTCATTAAGTATGAAAAGTACAGAACATAAACCCCATTAATATGTATCTGGGGCATGTACGCACTGACGCACGCACGGACGAGGGACAACAAGTGATCACAAAAGCTCACCTGTCACGTAATAAAATGGTAAGCAGATGACTCATGTCCCATATAATTTTTTTATTGTTTCTAGTCAATCATGTTGGTGCTAGCTCAAAACATGGCTATGATCAGCACATTTAAAATTTGTTAATTTACTTACATAACCATCTTTTTAACGTCCCCATCAACACTTTATATAGGTCATTTTGGGGACGTTGCTTCCAATTTTGTGGGTCTTTTACCTAACAATGAGATGAAAAGACATCTCAAGCCCTGTTGCCCAATGAAACCAATAGGGTTTATAAGCATGGACTCGCACCGCTTTTCCTGGGCAGGCTTAGCCCCTCTAACCAGTTTATCAGTAATCATGGGCAGTCAGTTTCAGCTCTGCTTGGAAGCATCATGCAGCCCATCTTTTTCTTCAAGCCCTGATATGCGGGGGCCGTTACATTACCCTGGCTAACGTGACAAGGTAATGTTTGTTTGTTTGATTGCGGTTTAACATCAACACTTTTTATGTTATTCTGGAGATGCTGCTTCCTATTTTGTTGCCCTTTAAGCTGATATCAAGATGAAATGGCATCTCAATCACTGTCCAATGATATGAATACCCTGGTTTATTTGCATGGATGGTCCAACTTTACCTGAGCACTGGCTTTTCCAGGCTTTAGCTAGATGTTCTAAGCAGTTTACCATGGAGTAATTATGTGTGGTTGGTTTCAGCTTTGCGTGGAAGCTTTTGTTTGTTTGATTTGAGGTTTTACCTTTACGTCCCTGGCCTCAGTAGCTCAGTCAGATGCGCGTCTGACTGGTGATCAGAAGGATGCAGGTTCGATTCCTGCTGGGGTCAGCAACATTCTTTCGTGGAGATTGATCATGAAATCTTTTCTACGGTCATTCTCTCCCTTCCGCTGATTCAAGAAGGGCAGTTGTCAGTTTCTGGCAAAATAATGTGCACTGTACTGGTTAATCACTTCCATATAAGCCTGCCCAGGAACAGTGTGGATAGGTAAACTGACCGGCTCAAAAATGACCTAAATAGTGTTGTCTGGGCCATTAAACTCCAATTCAAACAAACAAAAATTAACCCCATGTCAACACTAGGTCATTTTGGAGACGATACTTCCAATTTGGTGGGGCTTTTACCAGACATCGAGATGAAATGACATCTCAGCCCTGTCGCCAAATGAAACCAATATATAGGGACTTTGGTTTATATGCATGGAAGGTCCTACTCATACCACTTTAGGCATGTCCTCTAAGCAGTTTTACCAGTATTAAGTGCTGTCGGTTTCAGCTCTGCCTGGAAGCATTGTGCAGCCCATCTAGCTATTTATTCAAGCCCTGATGGGCCGGAGCGGCATCATGCAATTTACATCACAGGGACACGGTCCATACTGATTTTGCTCTTCTAGAATGAAATATATCTATCTATCTAACTATCTATCTATCTTCTTATACTGAGTCGGTCATACCTGGCCATTACCTCAGTTGATTGGGTGGCTAAATTTAGAATTTAGCTGAAAAAAAAAAAAAAAAGAGAGGCACTGCATGGATGCGTCCTTAAAACTATTTACAATCTGCATAACAGAGGTATCCTAAAATATATAAAAAATATAAGCATACTAGTATATACAGTGTATATATACACTGTATATACTAGTTGGCTTATATTTCATTCTACACTGTATATACTAGTATGCTTATATTTCATTCTAGAAGAGCAAAATCAGTATGCACTGTGTCCCTGTGATTACATAATGCAATATTTTCAAATAATCTGATAATATATATATATATATTATATTATTGATAAAATTCTATCTGATTAATTCTGGCCGAAATGACGCGGGCTGAAAGGAGCGTGATAGCTCAGTGGTTAGTGCACTTGCCTCTGATGCTAGAGGTCCCGGGTTCGATCCCCGGCAGCGGCGATAAAATTTCGGTGTCCGAACACGCTCCATTGGCATCATTTGCAGGGATGAATGCAGTGTTTTTTTTCCCTATAAAACCGGGTCCGGAAAACGGACCCGTTCCCAATCGCCAAAAGTATGTTTTTTTCCCAATTCAAAGGTTAAAAATTCCCAAAATCATGATGCAGCATCCTTTTTTTTTCTCTCTCTTTTTCGTCGCGAGAAATCGGTTGTTTTATCGCTCGTATTGTTTTAATACCTTCCGGAAATCCGAAGTAACGTCCCTTTGAAGAAACGGCTATTGACATAATTCGCGTACTATTGCAACGATTTGCCGAAATTCGGGTAAGTTCTAGATTGGTTCCCCTTCGTTATTACCTCCCCTTCGGTACGCACATAACGATAGGTAGCGAGTAAATTGATTTGAGGTAGAGAATCCTACTCTTACCACTGCGCATGCCTAGAAGAGCGCGTCTGTTAATTTAAAATACTGCAGAAGTGGGCCAGCTGACTGTGTATTACTCATTGTAAATTGTATCTGCGAGTGTTAAAAAGATACACATTTCAAGATAATGATAAGAATGTCACTAGTCTATGTAAAATAAATTATTATAAATTATTTCAGAATACTAAGTATCGATCTTTTTGTTTCATCAGGTATGACTGACTCAGCAGTTAACCTTGTTGAACTCGGGTATTTCCAATACCGCGTCAGTGCTTATGCTATAAATAGACATAATGGCTTCTGCTAGCTACCAATCGTTATGTTGTAGCCACCTAGCGGAGACATTTACGACAAGGGAACCAATCTAGGTAAGTTCAAAGTCGTAGGTAAGTCCAATATGTAACTCTTCCGTCTGGAAACCACCTTTTTGTATTAGAACTCGGACTTAAATCTGTTATCTGCTTACACGTAGCTACAAAAGGAACTGTTATCTGCCTAGTTATCAAATGAACTGTAATCTGCCTGATTAGAAAATGAATTGCAATCTGCATTGTTTAATTAGAATTCTGTTACATGTTTATTAAATTGAGTTTGTTTTGACATACTTATTAAAATAACACCCTTTTTCCCAATTTGAGTAAAAACGACGCTATTTTTCCCAATTTGAGAAGAAAATTTTCCCAATTCCACCGGTACCGGTACCAGTCCCAAAAATGTGAAAAAAAAACACTGTGAATGTCATAAAGTGCACCGTCCTTATCTATCTATCTATCTATCTATCTTCTTATACTGAGTCGGTCATATTTGGCCATTACCTCAGTTGGGTGCGTAGCTAAATTTAGAATTTAGCTGAAAAAAAAAAAAAAAAAAAAGAGAAGTCACTGGATGAGTCCTTAAAACTATTTACAATCTGAATAACAGAGGTATACTAAAACGCATACCTCTGAGTCTCAATCTTACACTGTATGGGCTTTGAACTCCTCTGCAGTCTTAGCATTCACCACAGAAGAGGGAAGACTATTCCACTGGGGAATAGTCCTAGGGAAGAAGGAATTTTCTTCTTCTTCGGATCGGGACGTTAACTGGAGGCCCCCTGTGCCGGGAGAACCATCCCCTCTGCAGGTTAAAGATCCCTACCGTAATTACATGATTACTGTGTAGGCTTTCATCCTGCAAAACCTGGAGTGTATGTAATATACACCTGCGGTAATGGTCAAATATGACCAAGGCAGTATCAGAAGATAGATAGATAGACCCAACGATATATGCCTAAATGACCAAAGTCCAAATTTAGGCCGAAACTACCCGGGCCGAAACCACCGTGCCTTATGATTAGAAATCCATGTCTATCTATCTATCTATCTATCTATCTATCTATCTATCTATCTATCTATCTATCTATCTATCTTCTGATACTGCGTCGGTCACATTTGACCATTACCGCAGGTGTATATGACATACACTCCAGGTTTTGCAGGATGAAAGCCTACACAGTAATCATGTAATTACGGTAGGGATCTTTAACCTGCACAGGGGATGGTTCTCCCTGCACAGGGGGCCTCCAGTTAACGTCCCGATCCGAAGGACGGTGCACTTTATGACATTCATCCCTGCAAATGATGCCAATGGAGCGTGTTCGGACACCGAAATTTTATCGCCGCTTCCGGGGATCGAACCCGGGACCTCTAGCATCAGAGGCGAGTGCACTAACCACTGAGCTATCACGCTCCCGTGTCAATGTGGATTACTAGAAATGACAATAAATCGATGTTATTCACCTGTGTCAGGATCTGCACATCTCCTTGTGGGCCTCCTTTGTTATGTTTTATGAGGCATTTTACAGTTACCCAATTTTTTTTTTTTGTTTTTTCTTCAGATAATTCTACCTCGGAATATTTCGGTACTTTCCGGACAGCTTCCGATTAGTTGGGTTCACCTAAATTGCCCGAGGGTGGCAAACTAGATCTACGCGTTGTCTTGGTTTTTTCATTCTTCACAGAAGCTTGAAATTTTTTCTTGTTTGTCTTTAAAATCTTACTTTACGATTTTATTAAAAATCGTAAAGACTGTGAAAAATAGAAGTGAAGGCAATGATCAAGAATCTATACAATTAATTAACCCTCACCTCCCAACAGAGACAAAAAAAAAAAAAAAAAAAAAATGTATAACCTGTGGATTCTTTTTCCTTTCTTTTTCTTTTCCGTTTCAATCCATACTGAGTTGTTTTACTCTGCTGGTGATGTTTGCTCTAAACAATTCGTGGTTGTACATGAATATGGACGCTTCGCATGATTATATAGACTGTGACTAAAATGAAAGGGACTGAAAGATTCCTGAACAATGCTGGGCTTAAAAAGGAGAGCAATTATAATAGAGGTAGACATGATAATGAAAATTTAAGAAATATCTGAGACCCAGACTGACAACCCATTCCTAATTGTAAGGCTTTATTAGTTCGAGTGTCTACTGCTCTCTATTGATCCTGTGATTAACTATTGATCCTACCTGTCAATAAACCAGGTGACATATACATGTGATATATACATCTGTGATAATACACCATTTTTGCCACTGAAATGAACCCCGAATTCATTGACAGAAAAAAATGGAGGAATTCATGAATAAAAAATATGGAGTTTATATTTCTATTCAAAATCATCACGAAAACATGCCTATTTAATTTTTACCCCCTTGAACCCCACTTTTATATATTAAAACTGGGGTTTCCGGGGGTATACCTTATTTTTCTTAGTTCTGCTTTAAAATATAGATTGTGGGTACACGTTAGAATTAACCGCCTCGATGAGGCGGTTCTATCGAGTGCCCACAATCTATATTTGGAGCAGAAATAAGAAAAATATCACAATTTTTCATCATAAAATTTTCATTTTTTTTCAGCGATTAAGGTGGCAATGTATAGGCGTGTTTGCGTTATGTGGAGGTGGTGCATTGCAAATACTGACATTTTTTTTTTTTTTTTATGTTTGCATTTCAATGTTAAGAAGATTTCAGCAGGGTAGTATTTTAAAGTGGATGGTGTAAAAACATGCTTTATAAGACACTTTTTTAACAAACAATTTATTATTTACATATATTACAGAACCTTATTTTTGTATAATTGTCTAGTCCTTATTATTATTATTATTTATTTTTTTTTTTTTTTTGGTGATTTTTATCCAAAACGCGTTGTTGCAAACACTGTTTCCTGATTTGTGACTTTGCTATACGTTGCTTCCAATTTTGTGGGACTTTTACCTGACATTGAGATGAAATGACCGATGAAACCAAAATGAGTTTATATGTTAGGGTGTTCCGTCTCGGGGAGGTTTAGACCCTCTAAGCAGTTTATCAGTACTCATGCGTGGTCGGCCCGGGTTCAGCACATCGCAGCATCTATTTCTGCAAGTCCAGATGAGTGGATTAAAATAAATAAAAAGAAAATAATAATAATAATAAAATGCTCATTTTCGATATTTTCATACCTGAATATTTGTTAGTCAGTAGTCTAATATAGCCTTTGGAGCTAACACCAACAGAAACGTGGGAACTGAGTGATTAGTGCTCTAGCTACTGGCATTACGGGTCCTGTAGAGGGTTCGATCCCTGACAGCAAGTATATACTTTCGGTGTCCAGACATCTTCCAGTCGACATAATTTGTATGGACGACTGCCCTAAAGTGCGATATGCTTCGGATCAGAACGTTCACTAGAGCCCGAACCCATCCCTTCAGCAGTATGTTAGAAAGATGGCTCAGTTGTATATAATATAGTGCACTTGCCTCTGATGCTGGAGGCCCCGGGTTCGATCCTCGGCCGTGGTGATAATTTCGGTGTCTGAACAAGCTCCATTGGCATCATTTGCAGGGATGATTGTCATAAAGTGTGCCGTCCTTCGGATCGGGACTTTAACTGGAGGCCCCATGTGCGGGGACAGCAATCCCATGTGCATGTTAAAGAACGCTATATATGTACCATAATTACATGATTACTGTGCAGGCTTTCATCCTGCAAAACTTGAGTGTATATAATATACACAATTTGTGTCCCCTACTGGGGTTAAGGCGCAATTGGAAGAAAGAAAGAGAGAAATTGGAAGAAAGAATAAATGTGAAAAATAAAATAAAATAAATAAATAAAAATGAAAAATAAATAGAAATGAAAAATAACATTTTCAATATCTTTCGATATTTTCATACCGGAATATTAGTTCTTCTTCTTCTTCTTCCAGTTTCGGTGTAGGGCCCAAGAGTAGCATCAACACACCTACGTGACTCTATTTACATGTGAGGGAAGGTCCCGTGCAATTTAAAAGGGTAAAAACATCTGCTCCAGTTAGGCGAGGGCTGCAGCTATCCCAGCTGTTGTCGGCTTGGTAATATGAAATAGTCGGCATTCTAATATATAGCCATTGGAGTTAATGTGTTTTAAGCTAAGGATTTAATCAAATTTTGTATATTTTTCACAAAATATTTCATATGTCCCCAACACTCCACGAATCATTCAGTTACCTAGATATATAGCTGAACTCAGAGGCGAACAAGAGATCCAAACCGAAGAGGAACAAGAGATCAAACCCGATGACGACCTACCCCATATGGAACTTCAGGAAACACCAGAGCGAAGTAATTCAGATCAACCAGACTTTATTAATTTGATTACTTCAACACCAAAGTCACCGCAGTTACTGAAGGATGTTAGGTATAGTCTTGAAGTTTGGGTTCCCGCCGATAAGGAAAAGCTTTTTCACAATTTAAATGTGAATGACCGGAAACTGCTACAATCAAGGAGAGCGTGGATGAACGACACTATTATAGACAGTGCAATGAACTTGTTGCAGTTCCAATTCCCAGATTTAGAGGGTTTCCAATCGACGACACTGGCAGTACAGTTGGACTTTGATCGTCATGAAAAGTTATTCATACAAATTATCAATCGAAGTCCAGACACACGTGGAACCCATTGGCTGACAGTGTCAAACATAAACTGTATGGAAGACGAGATAGGCATCTACGACTCAGCTTATGACGACCTCCCCCATATGGAACAGATGGTCGTTGCAAGCCTAGTAAAGATCGACCAAAACGTGCTTAAGGCGAAATTTAGCAATTGCTTCATGCAACCAAATGGCCATGACTGTGGCTTATATGCAGTGGCAAATGCCACTGCCCTAGCATTTGGAAAGGATCCTGCAAAAGAGCAGTACATCCAAAATAAAATGAGGGACCATTTAATGAAATGCCTTGAAGACAAATGTATGAAGCTCTTCTCCACAGTGAAAGCAACAAGCAAAAGAAGGAAGGCAGTCAAAAAGACAACTGAAATCAAGCTGTTTTGTGTTTGTAAAATGCCAGACACTCGAACAAATTATTTCCTCTGTGACCAGTGCTCTGCTGAATACCATCCAGAATGTTTGGGATTAGATGTGTCTCAATATAAAGACCGACCATTTATCTGTCCGAACTGTTTGCAGTAGAACCATTTAAATAAAGCTCAGTGTGTCTAATGACATGTTCCGTTATAGCTCATTGTTCCGTACTTTAGTAGATTTTCAGTCACAGTTGTTCCGTTTTTTTAGTCATTTTCCTTTAAAAACTGTTCCGTGATTTAGTAAATTCTAACTCTAAAGTGTTCCGCAATTTAGTATTTTTAAACTTATTTTATTCCGTTCCGTTCCGTTCCGTTCCGTGTTTTAGTAACGACCGATATATAGCCTAAGGGTAGATCAACAGAGGAGCTACCTGGCCTATTCCAGTTATATTAACACAAGGCATACCTGTCTGTTACCCCATGATCTGAAATTTATCAGACCGTGATTTATTGGTGATGAGATGTTTATTGTCCTTATTGGAGAATAAAAAATATTCTATTCTATTCTCTTGTAGAACTCGGCGTACACTAAACTTGACTAATCGAGAAACCCCAAAATGTGAATCTCTGAAAGAAAATTGTTGTTTATAAGCAGACAAACAACAGTATCTTGTTTGTCTTCAAGCCAGAATTAATTTGGTGGAAGCAACCTCAAATGTGGTTTGGACAGACGAGTGAACATTTTATTAAGTCATTGTTAGTCAAAAATCCAGGTAAGGATCGCAGTTTCCCGCGCCACAGCATTTATAGAACAACAACAACAAAAAAAAAAAAAAATTCTATTCAAATAAAAAAAAAAACAGCCCCAATGGGCTGTACGATGCTTCCACGCAGAGCTAAGTCCGACTCGCACACAAGTACTGGTAAACTGCTGAGAGGATCTAAGCCTGCCCGGGCAAAGCGGTTCCGAGTCGGACCGTTCATGCTTTTAAACCCTTTTGATTTCATTGGGACATTTACCAGACTTTGAGATGAAATGTCATCTTTTAATTATTTTTTTCTCCTATTACTGCTACTCGCTCACATCTGAGCATTACCAAGGAAATCCTGCTCGTAATGCTCAGATGTGAGCGAGTAGCAGTAATAGGAGAAAAAAAGAAAAGATGTCATTTCATCTCAACGTCTGGTAAATGTCCCACAAAATTGGAAGCAACATCTCCAAAATGACCTTTACAGTGTTGATGGGGACTTTAAACCTTAAACCAAACAAACAAACAATTAAAAAAAAAAAAAAAATGAACATTTTCATATGAAAAATTCTGAACACTCCCAGCTAGGGCAACGTCAAATCAACGTCCGTGCAACGTAGCTGTCACATTGCATAAAAGTCACGACATTGTACCAACGTTGATATGTCACAATTACATCATGTGCATGCTGGGCTGATTGTGGGTACTCATTAGGAATGCCGAGACAAGCTGGTTCTAACAAGTACCCAGCATGGTCTATGGTTTTGAGCAGAAATAAGAAAAATAATAAAAGATGGAGCTATATTTAACATCGCTTATATGAAACAAATAACATTAAGCCCTATAGAGCTTTTATCGAGACAAAGTATGCTTTAAAAAATACTTAACTACCTTCAACTTATCTAAATCCTAGGACTACCACTGATAATGCAACTCTCAGCCAAAGGAGAACCTAGTACCATTTTTTACGTCTTTGGTATGCCGCGGCTGTGGATCGAACCCGTGATCTCCCATTCCTGAAGGGGACCCTCTACTTCTGACCTAAGGGGGTCAGTAAATAATATTATTTACCCTTGTAAACTCCAGTTTATATAAAAATGGGGTGGTGTATGGGGATTCAAAGTTTGGATATAACACAGTTGTTTAAGTAATACAATTTCTGCTTTGGACCCCAACAATAGTGTTATAAAGAGATTGTGGTGTACTATTTTTCGTTCTATAATAATACACTGTAACACCCCCTCAAGAGGGTGTCATGCAGGTGTACATATCATACACTCCAGGTTACACTCCATTACATACACTCCATACTATTAACCCATAAACAGCCTATTACTCCTGGGTGCCATTTCTGTTATTTTTTGTCTTATTGCTTTCTCAAAGAATAGGAATTCAAAGTTCTACATCTCAAAACTTTTGGGTTAATAAATGATTGGAATGCTCTACCACTGTCTGTCTTTAAGATAAAGGATGTTACGGCCCCCACCCATGGGTGCTTGAAGAAATATATGGGCTGCATGGTTCTTCCACGCAGAGCTGAAACCGACCCGCACACAAGTACTGGTAAACCGCTCAGAGGATCTAAGCCTGCCGGTGCAAGTTAGCCTGTCCATGCTTATAAACCCTATTGGTTACATTGGGCAACAGGGCTTGAGATGGCATTTCATCTCAGTGTCGGGTAAAAGTCCCTCAAAATTGGAAGCAACCTCTCCAAAATGACTTTTACAGCTTTGACGGGGACATTAAACCTCAAATGAAACAAACAAACAACGGATGTAACATCATGTTAATCATAACATCATGTTAATCAATCAAAATTGGAAACATTAACTCGTGTATCAACTGATACTAAATACCAATAATATGTGGCAATTACATATTTCAATGAATTTCTAAGTTTTAAATGGATGCTATGCAAGTTTTAAGGAAACAATTTTTCAACTCATTTGAGTACAAGTGAATGAACAAGTCCGCAACAACGTGGGGCTTAAAAGGAGACAACCCCCTTACTTAACATGCTTAAGAGCCAAAGTGACCATCTCTTTGCGAATGATTCATATGAAATACTGGGACTGATTTTATCTGTAAAATGAAGCATGTCTATGTAGCTCAGTTTGTTTGTTTTGAGGTTTAACGTCCAAGTCAACACTGTAAAGGTCATTTTGGAGATGTTGCCTCCAATTTTGTGGGACTTTTACCCGACATTGAGATGAAATGACATCTCAAGCCCTGTCGTCCAATGAAACCAATAGGGTTTATTAGCATGGACGGTCCGCCTCGCACTGCGGTTCCTGGACAGGCTTAGATCCTCTAAGCGGTTTACCAGTACTAGTGTGCGGGCCTGATTCAGCTCTGCGTGGAAGCAACATGCAGCCCATATATTTCTTCAAACCCCTATGGGCGGGGGCCAATAGCTCAGATGTGCGTCTGACTGGTGATCTGCAGGAGGATGCAGGTTCGATACCCGGCGCAGGTTCGATATCTGCCGGGGTCAGCAACATTCTTTCGTGGAGATTGATTAGGAAATCTTTTCTACGGTAATTCTGTCCCTTCCACTGATTCAAGAAGGGCAGTTGTCAGTTTCTGGCAAAAGAGTGTGCTATCTACTGGTTAACCGCTTTCTTATATAAGCCTGCCCAGGACAAGTGTGGATAGGTAAACTGGTCGACTAAAATGACCTAAATAGTGTTTACTGGGTCGTTAAAATCCAATTCGAACAAACAATTTCTCTGTAAATTGACGAGATTCAGAATGCTATCTGCTTAAAATTTGCATTGACACTCTGTCATCTGTCTGCTTTCTCCAGTGAATAAGAGTTTAAGTACTGTGTAAGGATTAAGCTGATTTCAATACATGTGGATTAATCTGGATTAAGCCTTGTCACAAGTTTTGCACTTTGAACATAACATGCAATTTCAACACTTTTGTATCTACCCAGGCCTAAGGAATCATTATAAGTTGCCTTGATCTAATGTTCCAGCAGCAGTTATAATACTCACTAGCAGATTGTGGATACATTGTGTTTGTAAGAAATACCCCAGTATAATATAAATGTGTGACGCTCCATGACACATTTCTGATCGGAACAGAAAAATCCTTCATTGTGAAAAGTTGGAGTTCCTGAGTTTAAAACACGACAAAACATAGAAAGACATCCGGACTTGAAGAAATAGATGGGCTGCATGATGCTTCCATGCAGGGCTGAAACTGACCGCACACCAGTACTGGTAAACTGTTTAGAGAATCTAAGCCTGTCCAGGCAAAGCGGTGCGAGTTAGACCGTCCATGCTTATAAACCCTATTGGTTTCATTGGGCAACAGGGCTGGAGATGTCATTTCATCTCCGTGTCTGATAACAGTCCCACAAAATTTGAAGCAACATCTCCAAAATGACCTACAGTGTTGACGGGGATATTATACCACAAATCACACAAAGAATAAAATCCTAACAGGAAACTTAAGCACCTAGATGAATTACTGCATACTTTTGTGACTTCCAAATTTCCAATCTGTCTCTTTTCCACATGAAAATGTGTCTTACACAGTGAAATTCCGATATTAAGACCACTTTCTAGACTCCCTTAAAGTAACCTAATTAGTGCTCCTTATAATTGAACTTGTGAATGAAATTCTGTTTGCAAGAATGATTTAAATTATTTGTTAGGTATAATTACACCCATTATATCACTTCAAATGCTAGAAGATACTTTACTTAAAGTCATCATTGTTTTCATATTTTTGTAAAATTTGTATCCAAGTCTTGAAGATAAGACAAGTCTTTAAGTCTACACTCGGTATTGATGGGTCCGAGATCTACATAAAGCATTGAAAAGCACATTAATAATAATACATAAAGCGTTGAAAAGCACATTAAGAATAATAAATTATACTTTAAGTATTTATACATTATGCTGCTTTATAACATTATATCATATTCAATTGTTCCAACATAATCTTCTTAAATAGCTGAGGAAATTCAGCTGCTAAATTGCAAAATTATGAAAACTTTATTTTAATCATCCTAAGGTATAGCCAGTGACACCCAAAACACAGATTCATAGTAAGCACTTGTATGCAAACTGATGTTTTTCACACCTTTTTAATTTTTTTTTGGAAAATTGACTTGACCCAAAAATTTTAAATGACCTTATTAAATTTAAAAAAAATTGACCTGATTTGACCAAATGCAGACCCAGATTAGACTGTACCTGTTAAATGCATAATTATGCATATAATAAGTTGGCTATTGGAATTTCAGTTATAATTCAAGAGGAAACAGTTATGACAGATTTGGTCTTTTAAAAGTGGTCTTAACCCATTTTGTACCAGAAATCCCTAAATGGGTACCCTGACAAATAGTGCAGGCCTTCGTTAGACGCCGCAGAATGCAGTGTCTGATCAGGGCCTCCACTGTTTGCTAAAAGTTCAGTCATTTTCTAAATAAATTTTGAAGAAAACACAACCTGACAACCCTAAATTTTAAAATGGACTCTTGCTATATATAAGGAGGAAGATTCTTTTTGGTACAAAAAGGGTTAAACTCCGTTCAGAAAATCTGAATCATCAGTTTTTTCGTTTCTTCCTTTTAATACTCATTTTAGCCCATACATCACTATAGGAAAGTTGTAGATCTCACCTCCGCCGATTTCTCCAAGTCTTATGCCACTGCGACAGCCAGGAAAGGCTGTGATTATTTGGAGAAAATTGCAAAATCTAAATTTTCATTCACAGACTAAGACATTCTGACAGGTTCGATACACCCTTTTAAGCCATATATTATATAGAAGTGGTTACTGCTCTTGTAAATTACAAGGGCATCTATGTTTTATTTGCACGATCACTTCATGGAAAATCATTAGCTGTGACACAACATCTGATATCGGTATAATTCATTTTGACCACTGTTGACAGCACATCCCACTAGTGGCTCCCCATTCATAGTGAGCTTCTATGTAAGGTATGTCGTAATTGCATATCTATTTATAAAGAGTATCACATGGATTTGAATATTTATTATTTTACCTAACAATCATCATCAATTGGACTTAGTCGGTGGTCTCATTTCTTTGTTTTGCAATTTTCTCCAAATAATCACAGCCTTTCTTGACTGTCGCAGAGGCATAGGACTTGCTGGTGAAATCGGCGGAGAGTGAGGTCTAAAACTTTCCCATAGTATGGGATAAAATGAGTATTAAAAGGAAGAAACGAAAAAAAAGATGATTCAGATTTTCTGAACGGAGTTTAATACTGAATAGCTGGGTGGTTTTAATCTTAATAATGACAGTTAGTTATATATAGGAAATAGTTTGAGTCCAGCAAAAAATATTCTAAATAGCATAATGGTTCAAAAATAGGGGTGGTTCTGTAAGCAGAATTAGTATTTATGAACATATTTTATTGCATCAGGGTCAGGCCACAAGTTCTGCCAACATTAGTTCCTCCCCTAATTCTACTGTACATGTACTTATATACACCAATGTGTTCATATACCATATTGATCCTGTGTATTGGGACAGATAGGGCTATTCAATCAATGTAGACCCAGATCAGACTGTATCTGTGGCAAGATAATTTTTTGAGTATGCTTCTGATTCAGACATTCAGATGCGGCTTTCAACCAGGGTCAAGTTTTGGTGTGTGAAAAAATGTCACAGGAAAAAAGTCACAAATAATAAAAAAAGGAAAAAAAAAAAATCTGCTTAACATAAATAAATTTTCTGATATCACTAAAAGATGCTGGGGTAATTGTCGTTTAGGTCATTTGCTGATGAGGTTATTTGCTTGTGGAATTTATTTTCAAAATTACAATGAAAGCACATACTCTTAGTCTTTTGGCAAAGTGATACTATTCATCCGGTTAACGAGTTTTTGTTGTGAATACCCATGTAAACCCCACATTACATATAGAAAAATGGGGTTTAAGTATTATTCATTACATTCCTTATTTTTGCTCAAAAATAAAGATTGTGGGTACCTGTAAGAAGCATCCAAGTGAGGCGGTTCTATTTAGCTCCCACAATCTCTGTTTGGGCTAAAAATTAGAAAAAAATAAAATCTGAAAAATGCTACTTCTAGCGTAGTTGCAATTTGTCATGGTAATGTGAAGACTCTTACGGATCTTAACCCTTCTCTTGCTGAATATTCAATTTAGCCACTGACTTTGAACCAATCAAATCACTTGATGTAATTTATTCCTACAAATTCTTAATCTGACTGTCAAACAGTGTAGATCCTGATCAGATGGCTTCTTCAGAAACCATCTGATCTGGATCTACACTGTTTGCAAAGACAGAGGTTGTCATGAACAGCAGGATAAGGGTTAAAATATGGATTTAACTCTGCTAGTCATCATCAAAACTTTGGAATGGAACTTATCAATCAGTAACTCACAAAACACTTAACAGCCATTTTTATTTTTCCTTATTTTAGGCTCAACAACATAGATTGCGAGTAATATTGAAAACAACCTCATAGAGGCTGTCCTAACAATGACCCACAGTCTATAAGTTTCCATCTGATTTATGCTAGGCCTCGAGACAGAAAAGATGCCACTTTATCACATGGGTATGTTACATGAACAAGCTTTAGGATGGAAACTTCCGTTGTGTATCGTCATTCATAATTGTCACCATTTGAATCAGTTATATACTGAAAACAATGATTTAAGTGTGGCTTTTTCACATGACTTTTTGTCGAGCCGCTTTAGCGAATGCGAGACATAGTCGCCACAGTGGCATCCATCCGGACGTACGTAGGCCTATGTTAACCTTTTTCCTTAACAAATGTTAACCTTTTTCATTAAGCACTGGCGGTTCGACATGCAGGCAGTGGCCAACTAGTTTTCCTACCCAAAACTGTGACTTGTTTTCCTACATTCACATATACGTATGACCTTAGTCATTGGTGGGACATAGTTTTAACTAAAATACACATTCAAAGTAACGTCTGGTAAACATCAGCATGGGCTTTTGTCCCAGTGGGCTATTGTCCCAGTGGGCTATTGTCCAAGTTGGGTTTTGGCCTAGTGAGCTTTTGTCCAGTGGGCGTTTGTCCTACACTCAAAAGCAGAGTTATTTAAAATACATAAAAAAAACACACCTATTCTAATATATTGGAAAAAAAAAAAATTTTAGATAAAAATCCTGATAATTTTTGCTCAAAGCATATACATGTATTGTGGGTATGCATTAGAAGTGCCTTAGGCAAGGCGGTTCTAACGAGTACCCACAATATATGTTTTGAAGTAGAAATAAGAAAAATAATGTATACCCCTGTAAACCCAAGTTTTACTGTATAAAAGTGTGGTTTTAATGGGGTCAAAATTATGTAGGTGTGTTTGCTTGATGGGAATTGTATTTCATAATTCCACTCAAGCCATTGTATGGGAAAATTATATTAGTTAGAATCTATGGACTGAATCTGATTTATTTTGCTCAATGCTGTAATGTCCATAAATCAATGCCCATAAATATTAGGGCCCATCAATATTGAGCCCAAAATATGCCAACACAGATGTGTGTAATGGTGTGGATTGTGGGTACTCATTTAGGTTGCATTATGAAAACGGTAATCAGAAAGAAAGTATCAGGAATAAAAGTATCAGTTTTGGGTAGGAAAAAAGTATCTGGAAACAAAGTTTCAGTTTTAATCAGATTTGCTTCTGATGTTACAATGATATGATGATTAGGATACTTTTATATGTTTTGATTTGTTTTTCAGTGTAATAATCAATTTTGCAATTCTCTGTAATCCTTACCTTATAAAAGGGATGAGAGGTCACTTCATCTCAATGTCTGGTAAAAGTCCAAAATGACATATATAGTGTTGACGGGGATGTTAAACCTCCAATTAAAGAAACTAAAGTGTGCAAGTTAGACCTCCATGCTCATGAACCCTATTTGGTTTCATTGGGCGACAGGGCTTGAGATGACATTTCATCTTGCTGTCGGGTAAAAGTCTCACAAGTTGGAAGCAACGCCTCCAAAATGACATATATAGTGTAGATGGGGATGTTAAACCTCCAATTAAACAAGTGTGCAAGTCGGACCTGTGTGCAATGGGCGACAGGGCTTGAGGTGTCATTTCAGCTCAATGTCTGGTTGGTAAAATCCCCACAAATTGGTCACATTAAACTCAGACTTTCTTCCTGACATTTTTTTTTCCTGATACATGTACTTTTTTTCCGGATTCTTTTTTTTCCGATACTTTTTTTTCCTGATACTTTTTTTCCTGATACTTTCTTTCCTACATTCTATGAAAACCCCCCTATACAAATACATTGTAAGATTTACTGCCGGAAATAAACAAGTTTTAGATGCAAAATTGTGATATCTTTCTTATTTCTACTCAAAATATAGATTGTGGGTAAACTTTAGGCCTCCATGAGGTGGTTCTAATGAGTATCCACAATCTATCTATTGGAGCAGAAATAAAAAAAAATAAGGTTTACACCTGTAAACCCCAGTTTTACTATATATAAAAGTAGGGTTCAAGAGGGTCGGAATTATATAGGCGTGCTTTCGTGATGGAATATCAGGAATGCTCAGGCTCTTAACATTTTAACCCCATTTGGAAACAGTTAAATTCCTATACTTTATGCAAATAATGTAGATCCTGATCAGATGCCACCCTCTGTATCATTTGATCTGGGTCTACACTGCTTGCCAAATCCAGCCCAGATTGACTCAAAAACAACACTGATCTCAAGAGAGATTTGAGGAAGAGGTACATATTTTCATCTAAGGATTACTTTGTAAAAAAAAAAAAAAAACAAAAAAAACATTTCATCAGACTTTATATAAGTCTCTTTGTTAACCAGTTCTCAAACTTCTTGCAAATCCCTGTGGGGAGTCCAAGTCAGTCACCTGTGTTTATTGATGAAAGATAAGAATTACAATGTTGTGTCCAGTGCATGAAATAGATAAGCCTTCTAGGTAGCCACACATGTTACTTGAAAAGGGACCTTTGACACTAACTTAGATAAATAGGACTGGCTGATCAGAGTTTAACCTTTATCCTGCTGAATAAATTAATTAGCCACACCCATTTCTGACTATCCCCCAGTCAAATTAATTGATATTATGTATGCATTTCACAAACAGCATGACAAATAGTGTAGATCCTGATTAAATTACTTGACAAACTGCATGACAAAGCTTGTAGTTCCAGATCAGATGACTTTTTGGTTCTACACTGTTTGTAAGGTGATCGGAAGGAAAGTCACAGGAAAAAAAGAGTCATAAAAATAAAGTTACAGAGAAAAGTCACAAATAAGAAAGTATAGAAATTTTCAACTAAAAGGATGTTGACCATAAATGAAAATATTGACAATAGGAGCTTTTTTCGTGACGTACTTCCGGTTCTAAAAATAGAACGGGAAAAGCCCTGGCCGTCATCTGTCGTATTGCTTCAATGGTAGTGGGACAGATAAAGTGTTAATTACAGCGTAAAACAGTGGAATTCTTTTAAACTTTTGGCGATATCTAATGTAAGATAATGGGAGAATCACCGATATGCTGCCAGATGTGAAATTTCGCATTACGAAAACGATATATTGTACATACGACCCAACAGGGTCCCTCTCTCTCTCTCTCTCTCTCTCTCTCTCTCTCTTAGCGCACCAACAATTAGCGAGCGCAGGTAAATGTAAATTACAGTTTGCCGTTAAAAAACGCCACATCAAACGACATGTAGCGTGTCAACAACGTCGTGTCTACATCAAACCAACTTCAAAGCGATTCACTGAATTTGACTTTGCAACGTTGATGAAACGTCAGAACGTTGCGTTGGCGATAATACGGCGTTGCTTAGTAAAATGTCATTTGCCCAGTGCTCGGACCCCGATGAGCAAGACTCAGTGGGATTGGAACATTAAATTCAAAACAAACGTAGAACACCCTTTCAGTGCATGAGAACGAAACACTCCTTCGCCAGGGCAAGATTTAACAATAAAATCAGGCAGATTGGTTCAACCTGTCCATGGCCTACATTAACCCATTTGGTACCGGAAACCCCAAAAGGGGTAAGTGGCAAACAGTGCAGGCCCAGATCAGTCGTCGCAGAACGCGGCGTCTGATCAGGACCTACACTGTTTGCAAAAAGTTCAGCCATTTCCCAAATAAATTTTGAAGAAAACACAACCTGACAACCCTAAATTTTGAAATAGACTCCTACTATATATAAGGAGGAAGATTCCATTTGGTACAAAAAGGGTTAAGGGTTTCTTGGATACAGGGATCAGTCAAACCCCTCTCTCATCTCAAAGGTCACGTGACATTGAAGTGAGTTGGAGGGGTTGTCGACGGCATGACGTCGAGCCAACGTTGACTCGACGCCCGTCTGTCAGTCCACTCATTGGTGTTTTTTCGACTGTCAGTATGTTTATTTGTCTGTCTAACTGTCCATCCGTTCGTTTGTTAGTCAGTAATTCATTTAGTCATTCGGTCTTTCTGTCGTGTCTGTCTACTGTCGGTTTGTCAGTCAACCCCCCACCCCCCCCCCCCCCCCCCCTCTCTGTCTCTCTCTCTCATTCCAACGGTCATGTGATATTGAAGTGAGTTGGACGGCATGACGTCGAACCAACGTTGACTCTACGCCTCTCCGTCAGTCCACCTATTAGTTTTATTTAGACTGTCATTATGTTTATTTGTCTGTCTAAATGTCCGTCCGTTTGTCTGTTAGTCAAGCAATTTGTTTGCCTGTCTGTCTGTCTGTTTGTTTGTTCATATCACTCAAATGTAACGTAAATCAGTTTGTTATAGGAGATGATATTTATAAGCCTCAGACTTACTGTCAGATCGTATTTGTCAGGGTCAATGTATTTAATTGTACATGATGTTTGCTAGAAATAAAATATTGTTTAAACCAAAACAAAAGTAGCCTGTCCACAGGAATCTTCAATTTATTAAAATTGCACATGTAGACAGATCGCTGGACATTTTTTAACTGCTCTCCTAGACAGATCGTTGGATTCTACATGTAGACAGACCGTTGGGCAGTTTTCTCAATAGATAGATAGATAGATAGATAGATAGATAGATAGATAGATAGATAGATAGATAGATAGATAGATAGATAGATCTAAGTTCTGTCCGTATGTGATAGCTATACTTGGATAGCGAATAAAACAAAAAGTTACGTAAAAACTTATTTTGTAAGTAAGCTTTCGTGAATAACGGTATCTCAAACCGTTGACATGGGTCATTCACGAAGAGATTTTCGTCAATTAAAAACGGATTTAGGATAAATGAATTTCGGTAATAAAAGCAAAATATCATTCTTTCCTTCTCGAGGCATTATTTCAATGTAAACGGGTATATTTTCTCTCAAAATGTCTGAATATTGTTAGCATTTTAAGTTCCGCCAATACATTTGAATAGCGATGGCCGTTTCAATTGACGGCCAGTGCTTTGCGCATGCGCAAGAATGACGTCATAAACGGAATTCCTAAAACCTCCTATACCAGGTCCTGCTCATCTGACTTTTGCCTATATATAACTTTTAGTGGATTTAAAAGGATGTTGATTCCACAGATCATTGCCTTCATTTTTAATTTGTCAATGTGATGCATACATGTATACAGAGCATAGACATTCATTCACAGACAAATTATAAATGCTTTTACTAGAAAAAAATCAGGTCAACAAGTCTGTTCAATGAATATCCCTCTTAACCTCACCTTATACAGAGAAAAGTGTGGTTTTAACGGGGTATTGATTAATTTTCTTATTTTTGGTCAAGATGGTGGATACTTGTTAGACCCTTCTCATTAAATTAATATATTTGTCTTCAATATCTCTTGATCTAGTATTTTTCTGCAGCAAATTTTTTCATATTTCTAGGCCAAATATAGACCGTGGGCAACTGCCTCCTTGAGGTGGTTCTAATGAGTACCCACAACCTGCCTCAGAGCAGAAATAAGGTAAACATGTGTATACCCCTGAAGACCTTAATTTTCTGTAAAAAGTGGGGGTAGAGGGATGTTCTTTTAACCTGATTTAACATGAGCACCAACAATCTGTTTTGACTCGAACTAAGAAAATATTGAACATGATTGAAACCAATTCTGTGACTTTTTCTGTGACTCTGTTTTAACCAGTGGACTCTTCTATTGCTATATGTTGGACAAGTCAATTTGTCATAATGGGTGTCAGGCCTATTTTTTGTTTTTATTCTATTTTTGACTGAAAATCCTGTAAGCAAATTATAGTGCAGACCGGCATCTGATCTGGGCCTGCACTGTTTGCCAAGATACCCGCATGCAATGGGTTAATACCCAACCTATGAGTTTTTTCAGTGATGTTTTTTCATGTGACTTTCTTTCCTGCATTAATCAGATGGCTTCTTGGCTCTACACTTTTTGTAAAGGTAGGGGTTATCTTGTTCAGGAGGAGAAGGGTTAACCAATTTTAAACTGCATTACAATAACACATCCGTGCATCATGGTGCATTTTTCACATCTCCAAAATGGTCAATTTTCTGAAGAAAATTTTTGATATTATTCTTATTTATACTCAAAACATAGGTTGTGGGTACTCAATGAGGTGGTTCTAACAAATATCTACAACCTATGTCTAGGAGCAGAAATAAGGAAAATAATGTATTCCCCCATAAACCCCAGTTTTCTCTACATAAAGTGGGGTGTAAGGGTGTGTTTATTTCAGGGACTTATTAGCATGATGCATTGTGGCTATGGGGAAACCTTGTGAACAATATATCTGGAGAACCACTCGAGCTTGGCTCATGATATTTGGTATACAGCTTGAGTTTAAGTTGTAGATAACTTGATTAACTTTTGACAAAATTCCGACTATATATAACAAAGTTATGCCCCTTTTTAACTTGTGCATTGTGGCTATAGGAAAACCTTGTGAACAAAATATCTGAAGAACCGCTTGAGCTAGGCTCATGATATTTGGCATACAGTTTTGGTCTAATGTGTAGATGACCTGATTAACTTTTGCGGAATTCCGGAAATATTTAACGGAGTTATGCCCCGTTTTGAAAACCCCCGCCCATAGGGGCTTGAAGAAATATATGGGCTGCATGATGCTTCCACGCAGAGCTGAATCTGGCCCGCACACTAGTACTGGTAAACCGCTAAGAGGATCTAAGCCTGTCCAGGAACCGCGGTGCGAGGCGGACCGTCCATGCTAATAAACCCTGTTGGTTTCATTGGGCGACAGGGCTTGAGATGTCATTTCATCCCAATGTCGGGTAAAAGTCCCACAAAATTGGACGCAACGTCTCCAAAATGACCTTTACAGTGTTGACGGGGATGTTAAACCTCAAATCAAACAATGCCCCTTTTTGAACTTATGCATTGTAGCTATAGGGAAACCTTGTGAACAAAATACCTGGAGAACCACTTGAGCTAGGCTCATGATATTTGGCATACAGTTTGGGTCTAATGTGTAGATGACCTGATTTACTTTTGACAAAATTCAAAAAAATTTGAAAGGAGTTTTGTGCCTTTTTCGATTTAAGCATTGTGGCTATTTGGAAACCTTGTGAACAAAATATCTGGAGAACCCCTTGAGCTAGGCTCATGATATTTGGCATACAGTTTGGGTCTAATGTGTAGATGACCTGATTTACTTTTGACAAAATTCAAAAAAATTTGAAAGGAGTTTTGTGCCTTTTTCGATTTAAGCATTGTGGCTATTTGGAAACCTTGTGAACAAAATATCTGGAGAACCCCTTGAGCTAGGCTCATGATATTTGGCATACAGTTTGGGTCTAATGTGTAGATGACCTGAATAACTTCTGATGAAATTCCGAAAATATTTAATGGAGTTATGCTTCTTTTTGGACTTATGCATTGTGGCTATAGGGAAACCTTGTGAACAAAATAACTGGAGAACGGCTTGAGCTTAGAGGCTCATGATATTTGGCAGTCTGTTTGCTACTAAGGCATAGATGACCTTTGACTTAAGCATTGTGGCTATGGAGAAACCTTGTGAACAAAATATCTGGAGAACCGCTTGAGCTAGGCTCTTGATATTTGGCATACAGTTTGGGTCTAATGTGTAGATGACCTGAATAACTTTTAATGAAATTCTGAAAATATTTAATGGAGTTATGCCCCTTTTGGACTTATGCATAGTGGCTTTAGGGAAACCTTGTGAAAAAAAATATCTGGAGAACCCCTTGAGCTAGGCTCATGATATTTGGCATACAGTTTTGGTCTAATTTGTAGATGACCTGATTAACTTCTGATGAAATTCCGAAAATATTTAATGGAGTTATGCTTCTTTTTGGACTTACGCATTGTGGCTATAGGGAAACCTTGTGAACAAAATAACTGGAGAACAGTTTGAGCTTAGAGGCTCATGATATTTGGCAGTCTGTTTGCTACTAAGGCATAGATGACCTGAATAACTTTTGTTTAAAATCTGTTAATATTTGACAGGTTTATTTTTAATGCAAATGATCATGAGGTAGTGTTTACTGTCCCATTTAGAGACTAGCATATGGTTGGGAGCATAGTGTTTCACAAACACAATTTCTAGTTCTTTAAGAACTTATATCTTCCAAAGCATATGTTGGATTGGAATCATATTTGGTATGATGATATAAATAGGTGCAAAGTTTTATTCCGCAATACCCCCACTCATGCCTATGACCTCAAGGTCAAGGTCACAGACTTAGAAATTGTTAATGTTAAAGACACGGGTTAAGATATTTGTACCAGATAGAACCTGAACTTTTACAATTGATTTTGGTTCATATTTGGTATGATGATAGATGTAGGTCATAATATTCATTCAGCAATACCCCCACCCATCCAGTCCAGGTAAAGGTCACAGACTTAGAAATGTTTAATGTTAAAGTTTTCAAAGAGTTAGTTTTTTCCAAAACATTCATGCCTAAGACCTCAAGGCCAAGGTCACACACATAGAAATTTTTAATGTTGATTTTTCGAGAGTTCATATTTTCCAAAACATTATGGTTACCAATGAACATAACCTCAAGGTAAAGGTCACAGACATAGAAATTTTCACATTTAAGTATGTTAATAGCTTATATTTTCCAAACTATGTAATGGATTTGCTTCATATTTCGCATGAAGATACATGTCTTTACAGGTCCAAAGTTTTATTCATCCATACCCCACACCCCTGACCTCAAGGTCAAGGTCACAGACACAGATTTTTTTATGTTACGTCTTTTGAGAGCTCATATTTCCTGAAACATTTGATGGATTTGCTTCATATTTGAAATGATGATAGGTACAGGTCAAAAGTTTCATTTAGCCATAACCTCAAGGTCAAGGTTGCAGACTTAGAAGTTTTTAATATTAACATTTTTAAGAGCTCATTTTCCAAACCATTTAATGGATTGAGTTCATATTTGGTTATTTTTCAAAAGTTTAATTACCTTTTCAATTCACCAACACCAACCTATGCCAGTGACCTCAGGGACACTTTTCCAGGTGAGTTATGCTGTCCAATGAAAAAGTGTTATTGTTATATGAGTTTTTTTTTTTTTGGGGGGGGGGGGGTGAGGTGGGCCCCTGTGCGGGGGGGGGGGGGGGGGGGGGGGGGGGGGGGGGGGCATCTGTGTTGTATTGACACATTTTTAGTTGTTGCATACATTTTCTCTTTTAGACTTGCTGCATGGCCAATATGTCAACAGATGTTTACTAGGATGGACACTTGAGCAACATTATGAAATTAGTCTTATCAGGTAAGTTATGAAATAATGCATATACCATAATGATCCTAAGTATTGGGTCATATAGGCTAATGCAAACAGTGTAGACCAAGATCAGAATGCTCCTGATCAGGGTCTTCTCTTTTTGATATTCCATCTGCATTTTTATATGCCCATTTTGAAAAATAGGCCATATTATGGTGTGATTCTATATCCATCCTTAGATCCCGAGTTATTCCCTTTTGATTATTTTTATGCCCCTAACATTTTCAAATGGGGGGTGGGGATATTGTATAACCTCTGTCAGTCTGTAAGTCCCTGACGGAATGGTTTCTTTGTGATATCTTTAGAAAAGATTGGTACGATATCTTTAGATACCGGCCCCGATAGCTCAGTTGGTAGAGTGTCCGCTCCGGAGAACGGGAGGTCATGGGTTCGATCCCGGGCCACGACATACCAAAGTCGTTAAGAATGGTACTAGCTGCTCTTGGCTTGGCACTCAGATTTACGGAGTAGAGCTAGGACTGGTCGACCCAGTGTCAGGATAATATGACTGGGTGTTGTATCATGTAATGTGTCTGGGACATGATACTTCAGCGAGGCAGCACTATAAAAGTGAGCATTGAGCTCCCTGTCGCAACCAGACACCGTCGCGATATGACTGAAAAATTGTTGAAAGCGATGTTAAACCTGAATTCACACACACACACACGATATCTTTAGAAAAGGTGGGTAGATTGGATTCAAATTTCATACACAGGTGTATAATAAAAAATACAGGTCAAATTAGATTTTAGGTAAAATCCGTTAATTATTATGAATGAAATGGTCTCTGAAAACCTTGATCATGTTGATGGATTGGATTCATATTTTATACACAGGTATATAATCATAAAATACAGGCCAAGTTCGATTTCGGTTAAAATCAGCCAATTATTATGAGAGTTATGGCCTTTTTCAACTTTATTTTTACTCGAGAAATGGTTTTCATGGAATATATCTTTTAAAAACCTTTGTGGATTGGAATCAAATTTTATACACAGGTATACATGTATTATCATAAAATGCAGATCAAGTTCTATTTCGGGTAAAATCTGCCAATTATTATGACTGAGAGGTATGATCCTTTTTATCCCCTGGCACAACAAACTTGTGAGGGGGAATATATAGAATTTGTCCTGTACGTATGTACTTTTGTCGTCACTCTAGCGCCTACATTTATTGACGTATTTTAAAATAACTTTACACAAATGTTGCTTATGATAATATCTCGAGCCAGTTTAACTTCCAAGGTCATGCCCTTAAGGCCAAGGTCACTGTGGCTATTTTTAAAAAACACTTTTTCATCGCTCTTAACCCATTTAGTACCGGAAACCCCAAAACGGGTACCATGGCAAACAGTGCAGGCCCAGATCATACATCACAGAATGCGGCATCTGATCAGGGCCTACACTGTTTGCAAAAAGTTCAGCTATGTTATAGTTTTAGGAGAATTAACCCATTTCAGACTGGAAACCCCTAAAGGGGTACCCTGGCAAACAGTGCAGGCCCAGATCAGACGCCGCAAACACGGCGTCTGATCAGGGCCTGCACTGTTTTAAAAAAATTCAGCTATTTTCCTAAAAATTTTGAAGAAAACAAAACCTGACACCCCTAAATTTTGAAATGGACTCATGCTATATATAAGGAGGGAGATTCCATTTGGTACTAAATGGGTTAATATATATTGCCTATGATAATGTCTTGAGTGAGTTCGACTTTGTCATCCCTCTAGCGCATATATTTATCAATGGATTTCACTATAACATCAAACAAATGTTGCTTTTGATAATATTTCGAGCGAATTTGACTTTCAAGGTCATGGCCTCAAGCTCAAGGTCACTGTGGCTATTTTTAGAAAAACTTTGGCTATTTTTAGAAAAACTTTATCATTCTAGCACCTACATTTATTGATGGATTTTAATATAGCTTCACACAAATGTTGGGTGTGATGATAGCTCGAGTAAGTTAGACTTACAAGGTCCAGGTCAAGGTCGCTATGGCTATTTTAGAAAAACTCTGTCATCGCTCTAGCGCATTTATTTCCTGATGGATTTTAATATAACTTCATACAAGGGTTGAGTTTGATAATATCTCAAGCGAGTTTGACTTTCAGGGTACTGGGCTCAAGGTCAAGGTCACTGTGGCTAGTTTTAACCCGCTAGCACCTTCATTTATTCATCAATGGATTTTAAAATTACTTTTCACAAATGTTAAGCATTATGAAACAGTGTGTCACGTGCAAGACTCCGGTCAGTACCCCCATGGTCAAGGTCATATGTACAGACAATTACTTGCCGTGGGCGAATTATGCCCCACTTGTGAAGCTCTTGATCACTGACTTCTAATTAAAAAAGGGCTCAGAATAAGTGAATTAATTTTAATGGCCATAAAACCAAACCAAAAAAAAAAAAAAAAAAAAAAAAGCTTTGTTGGATCTATTGTTTCTAAGCTGGGA